>MU261447.1:0-105939 GCA_020310875.1 Ceratopteris richardii
AGCCAAAGTGTTCTTTGCATAAAGATATAAGTTAGTGAATCCTTAGTATCAAAAATGATATAAGTGTTAAAAGGGTACAATGAGTAGATGTAATCTACCCTTTTATTAACAGAAGCGACACAATCAAGGGTATGATGGTGGTGAGGCAAAGTCCTTGGCCATACTCGAAGTAAATGTGTAGTGTAAAGTGTGCAATATGTATGTAGAGTTTGTTATAATTCTAATTCATTGTGTATTGAACTGTTTGTAAGTTTTTAGTTCTTACATAATCAATTCGGGGTATAAATTGATATCGACGAGCATTGTCTACATAAGTGTTTGTGTTATGTAATAATGTACTAGATAAGTCAAGGATTCTTGAATACCTATTTTCATTGAGTAAAATGTGATGAAATCATGGTATTAAACGTTTGAAGACAAAGTTTGGATTTAGCATAGGTTTCTTTATCCTTCTAGCCAAGAACCCAAATCACTATTAGCAAGATCTATTTGACTATGTTGTTGAACTGGATTTGAAATTGAAAGTATTTGAGTGTTATCTATAAGTTTTTATAGTCAATGCTTCAAGAAAATCTAAAAGCTAACATAGCTATGACCCATCTCCTCATGAGTAGTGTATTTCATGTAGTAGACGTTGGATAGTTTGATACTTTGATTGTGGTGCACCAAATATAGTACCTCACAACATAGTTTCTGCACTGCACTTGAGCATATTTCCTACAAGGAATACTGTGTTATTCGCTAACAACTCCTCTTATTCTATCATGGAAGTTGAAAAAGATCAGTCTGATTATTGTTGTCAGTATTCTTTTGGATTGTCAAAAACTTATATGCGCTAGGTATCAAGAAAATATATTATCAGTTTCAACAATAGCCAGATTATCTTAGTTGTCATTTTGTTGATGACACGTACAATTCATGATCTCTCAAATGGTGATGTTATCATTGCTTTTGGCATTTTATGACATGGGTCCGTATAATTCTCATAGATTTTGAAAAATGTAAGAATGATTCAACATTGCAGTTCATGATTCTAACACTATCTCCGTATGCAAAGTTTTGGCATGCACACTTTGTCATCTCAATTTTGCTAGTTTTCTTTGCCTGTAAAAATTTGAAATGGTTTCTCTCTGCACAAACTTGAGAAACCTCTAAATACGTATATGAGGTTGTATTTTGGATAAAATGAAGCATTCTTCCTTCCCAAAGGATGGCTCATGTAGGGTTGCACATAAAGTGAAGCTTGTTCATAGTGATATTTTGTGGTCCTATGCAAGGCATCCTCATTTGGGAATTACCTATCTTTGTGACTTTCATTGATGAATTTTCTAAGCATGCATGGGTTCTAAAGTGTTCATGTGATTTAAATAGTTGTTGATTATGGCTAAAAAGCTTTTAGCATGTAAAATGGTTCCATTCATTATGATCAAGGGTGGAAGTATATGTTTTTTGAGTTCAATGCATTTTGGGCTGAGTGTGGGATAAAAAATTAATGTAGAGTATTATATACACCTCAACTAAATGAAGTTGTTGAGAGGAATAATAGGTCTCTCATGGAACTTGTAAGATGTATGTGTCAAAAGCCAAGCTTTCCCACGTAACTTTTGGCTTGATGCCGTTACCTTTAAATCATAATGTAATTAATAAGTGTTTCACCATAGCATTGCATTCTATCACTCCATGTGAGGCCTGGCATGTTCAAAAGCCATATATTGCTCATATATGGGTTTTTGGCTGTGTGGCATATGTGTTGGTGCTTGAACAACAACATAGAAAATTGGATGATAAGGCAGTGAAATGTATTTTTGGTGGGTACAATTTTGAAAGCAAAGGCTATCGTCTGTATCATCCATAGACTAAACAAATTTTGGTTAGTCATGATTTTTTCTTTTGTGGAAGATGCATTAAGCCCTTACTTTCATGTACCAAGGAGACATCAATTAGCTCAAAGTATGTGTGTGACACTTTGCTACCTTTTTTTATAGGTGGACAATCAAGTGTTGGTGCTAGTAAGCCAATTTTGCAACCTTTACAAGTTTCAAATGTCGATGCACATCATTCCATTTCCGAAGACTTATATGATGCATTTATTGATGAGAGGACTGACGTAGAAGAGGCAAAAAATATGCCTAAATGGCCATTCCAAACTTTGAGAGATAGCAAACGAGATGCATCGTTGTCATATCCTACTCATTCAGGGTCTCATAGTGCTTCCTTTCCATTAGATTGTTATGCAATGGCTATCTCTAATCTTTTTTATGAGAATGAGCATGTTTCTTTTGATAAATCATAGAATTTAGAAAATTGAATGGCTATTATGCAATCAGAATATGATTCTATTATGAAGAATGGTGCGTGGTCTTTATGTAATTTGCCTCCCTGTAAAAAAAGCCATTGACACTAAATGAATATACAAGTTGAAACCTAAGCTTGATAGAACAATCGATATATGTAAGGCTAGGCTTGTTTCCAAAGGTTAAGCTTTAGAGAAAGGCATGAGTCTTTTTCTACCATGTGTTGAATGATTACTATTCATAACATCAGTGCACTTGTAGCTCATCATGGTTGGAATGTACATGAGTTGGACATTGAAATTGCATTTCGAAATGGTGATTCAAATGATGAAGTTTATGTATTTCAGCCCCATGGTTTTGCATAGAAAGGGCATGAAAATAAAGTGTGGAGGTTGAAAAGGGCATTGTATGGATTGAAGAAAGCACCACCTGCTTGGTATGAAAAGATACATGACTAGTTGCTAGCAAATGGAGTTGAGAATATTCTAACTAAAAGCACCTTATATGTTAAGTGTGCAAGTGATGCAATTCTAATCATTGTTTTATATGTTGATGACATGCTACTCAGTAGTCCAATGAGAAGCATATTGCTGAATTTAAGCTGATTTGCATGTCTCTTTTGAGATGTTAGATTTGGGGAATTTGCATCATTATTTGGGAATTCCGTTTATGGAAGTTCATAGAGGAATAGATTTATGTCAAAAAAAATACATTGAAACAATATTGTAGCATTTTGGAATCAAAGATTCCAAACCTATTGTTTCTACCATGGAGATAGGTTTATGATTGAGTCTTCATGATGTTGGGGATGCATTTGATGTTGTTCTCTATTAGCAAGTTGTTGGATGCTTGACTTACTTATGCATAACTTGGCTTGATATTTAGTCCTCTATTTCAGAGATGGGCATGTATATGCATTGCCCAAGTGTAAAACATTTGCAAGCGGCTAAGCGCATCTTTTGCTACTTGAGTTTTACATAGCTACTTAAATTGTTTCATCCCAAGGGGGGATCATACCACTAGATTTACATGCTCTTATATGCTCATACAAAGCACATTGAGGTGCACTTTCATTATGCTAGGGAGAGACTCTTTGCTAGAGAGATCAATTTGGCTTTCATGCCCATATAGGATAGTTATGTAGAGATTTTCACAAATGTTGTGCCTGGAGAGAAGTTTGAAGCTTTTTGCAAAGATTTGGACTTACTTCCTTTTGTGTACTGCATTCTTTCCACATTGCTTGGTACTTCCTTCTACATGAGTGCCAACTCCTTGTTCTCTACATCAATCCTAGGGGGGATTTGTTTATATATTTTAGTAGCGATGTATGGAGACACTTCAGACCACCATGGCAGTTTTTTTTCTCTTTAGGAAGTTTTTTTCACCCGGATTGTATGTATGCCTATAACCATAATGGGTTGTTTAGCTTTCTACATTCAATTGGAAATACATTTCGTATTGTGTTGTTCTCCAAGCTTCTTCTCTTTCCTTGTGTTGTTTGTGTGATTTTGCTTATGTCTAACTCCAGCAACACATGTAAGGATATTAGGAGTTCATTGCCCAAAGACTAGAAGTATTCAAAGTTTTTAAAGATTATGGGGCTTATTGACATTATATATATATATATCTCATGGATGCATGTTCACTCTCATTTTAGATGCATGCTCAATTAGCTCCATAAATATTTGTACAAAATTATTATCTTAGGGTTTTTAGGGCCCCACTTAAGTAGGCACATATGTTTATGGTTTGATTGTAGGTGCTTCACAACTCATTGTAGTTGGATTATAGTTTGGAAGGTGTTCAATTCCAAAAAATACAATATTGCACAAATCAATATGGTTGTAGTGTTAAAGTTCAAACCTTGAGCCTTATCTCAAAGCTCAAGGGAATCATTATAATTGGACAACTGTTTTCATAATTCATTGCTTACCCATAAGTATGTGGTGATTTATAGATTCCTGCTAAATTGAAGGATCACTTTTTTATAGCCGATATATGTATGAATCCAAGCCATGAGTGCAACACCATCTCCACTAGTCTCTTTATAAGTTATTATAGAGTGTTAATAAGATGGTCCAAGTAGCCCCTTCTAAATTAGTGATTTACGAGCTTCTGTTTCAATTTTAGGTAGCCATTGTGTATTGTCTCTACACACAATGGGCTAGTTTCCAAAAATATCTTGCTTTAATTGTTTGTTCATCTTCCATTGGAAATCTGAGGTGATTTCACTTGTGTTTGGCTGTTATAGAGAACTGAGAGGATAGATAACCTATCTTGCAGATGTTATTTCTCCATGTAGGAGTATTCAAGTTATTGATTTAAAGTATTGTAGATAGTGGGGATTGCCTAGTAGCCTTTTAGAGTATTTGTAGTCATTTTACATTTGAACTCTAACCTAGAGGGAAACCACTTGGTCTTGGTCACTATGAAAAGTAGCCTATGAGGGCCTTCAATCTTCCAACGCTACATAGAGGTGTTGCCTTATCCCCCAAGAGTGATATCAAAGCTTTGGGTATCTTGGAGGAGCCCAAAGCAACCATTTGAGGCTAGAAAAGAAATAAACAAAGGAGGTATATCATAGTTTCAAGCTACATCAACATTCAAAAGTGTATTTCCCACCGAGAAGCAAAAACCTCAATACACATCAAGGGAAGAAGCTATAAGAAAGTAATCAATTTGAACTTTGAATATTAGGAAGTACATAAGCTAAAGCAATGAATGTGTATGCTACCCAAATAAAGAATTTGGAGAAGGGAAATCACTAGCCTCTAAGATTTTGGGTTAGAGATTTCCTCATGGGAAAGGGATTATCATGATTAGTTAGAGATGTCAAGAAGTTGGCATGAACATAGCATCCATAACTATTGTAGAGTGTATACATGACATTTGGGTCTCATGAGATGTCTCCTTGTTTCATGTCCTTCACTTTCAAATCTTGATCCATCTCTGCCCACAATGTTTGCAAAGCTTACTTTAGGTCTCTCTCTAGCTCTTTCCCTCTAGTTTTCATGAGCCTAGGATGATCCTACTCCTTGGAGGCCATGGGACACATTAGGCCTTGCGGGAGGGAAAATCAATTCACTCTTCCAAGTGTATGCCTACCTGTCATGCTGTGTTACCAAGAACATTTTCTGTGCATCCGAAATATCTTCCACCTATCTACATCCATGAGTCTTATGCAAAACAGGCACGCAATGCTTTAAAAAATCATATGATGCTACGCTCACAAGGGATTTTTGCTAATCATTCACATTCCTTTATGTAATGGAACCCTCCACACCCAATCATTGATAATCGCTTGCGATCCTCTGGATATTTTCTTACTATTCTTTATGTATCCAATCTTCCACCATGGGGACAACGTGACAACTTTCGATCATCAGTTAAGAAGTGAAATCTTCCTAACCATGAGTCCTCATATCAGTTGTGCATTCATCCAAGATGGCCATACTTGACAATCAGTTCCATACAGAATAGACGAACCAAACTAGTAGACATATTTATGCTCTCGTGACATAGATTTGCGAAAAATATTAAGGCTTTGTCTGAGGTGATTGTACTTCATAGAATCCATTTTCCTTACTGTGGGTGAGCCTCTCCATGACATCGGGAGTTCTGACTTATGTTGACTAGGATATAGGAAGGGAAAAGTTCCACCTCATTGATACTAACACCCATATTCATTACACAGTAAATGGCAACATATAGAAAGAATGACAGAGGCGGCAGAAAAACTCCAATCTCTTCTTAAAACGGAACCCAATCCTAATGCGAACTTTAGTTCTTCCATTATACTATGCAGAAATCATAGAAGGACCTACTGGAGATGAATAGCCTGCGTAAAATATGGAAACCATTTCTAGAAAGTAACAAAGTTGTTTTCAAGAAAATGAGCGATGTAAATCATTATGTCGAGTGTAGAATGCTCATCCATATGCCTTTAGTGTGCTTGTGAACATATCTCAGAAACAATAACAAAAACACAGTGCACCTGCAATTTGCGATTGAATAGCTGGATCAACACTATGACTCAAGTGTTGCATATGATAACATGATGCCGGCCATCTCTACGTTGTACAAGGTAGCATAAGAAAAACTTGCACCCAAGAATTGATGGATTCAGAACTTCTTCTTTCTGCTCGCACATTGTCCTCTCTTGAATTTGGCAATGCATGCTCTCATTTTTTGCTTCCCTCTAAAGTCCATGTTCATCCTTGTGCATCACAAGGAGGACTCTCCTGCCCCGTTTCACTGTGACAGAACAAAAACGGAAGTGACATCCAAGTGTGCAAACCTCCAGCTGCTGCCTACCATGCAAGAAAGTTTTTCCTTCGAGGGCCATCCTCCACCATCTATTTTCTACAAGGCTCTTCTCCCCCTATTTATCGATCCCTGGTTTCCCTATAGTGCATGTTCACTTCCAATCTCTGACGCCTCTGCTTCCCCCCTTGCAAAAGCACATGAAGAACAACCCAAAACAAAAAAATAAGAACCCCCACACTCGTGTCCTGCTACTCACACCAAAAACAACGGAGAACAACCCCCCTTCTTCCTGGCAGAAGAAAAAAACAATAGATGCCTCCTTCCGAGCGAGAGAGAGAGAGTTTTCCCTTTTGCTTCCACCCTAGATAAAGGCCCCAATCACCTCTGAAGAGAATAGACCACACAATCCTCGTAGCCAAAAAACAAAAGAAACTTCCTCCCTTCTGCACACAAAATGGAAATGGCCCAATTGTCTGACAAATAAAACAAACATCCCCTTTTCACCTTGTTTTTCACAAAACTCCAAAGCCTACCTTCCAAGATCAATCCAGATTCCAAAGTATAGCATATATATGAGTTTATTCCAAGGTCCAGAAAATACTTGCACCAACACCACTTGTTTTGCAATAGTAGCACCATCTTGTTTCCTCTTGAAAATTTGATCCATAAGTTTATGGAAAATGTCCAAAGGATCCAACGTATGCAAATCCATAAAGGAAGACAGAGGCAAACCTTTTGTAATCTAATCTCTTAGCTCCTACAAATTTTTTGAGCGATCATGTCACATCATATTTCATATGGTAGATGACTTAAGAGATTATTATCTCCTCACTGAAGAGGAGGGCATAGGAAGAAGAGGTTCGAACGTGGCTGGGTGGAATAATCAAATGTATTCTCTGTGTGGCAGTGCGACGGATTTTGTGTCACCCATTTCTACTCCTAGAACGAGTACCTCAGATGTAGGTACTCCACGAGGTACACCACGTACACCTTGGGGTGCTCATGACAATGATGACTCCAAGGTGTATAGTATCCGAGATGGAGCTCCGGTGATGGATGCAGCCGAAAAAGCAATGTGTGCACGTATATGATAGCTTTGCTCCATAGAGTTTGGAAACTCTATCATGTTGAAATGGAGAGAACAAGATAAAGACCAGAAGAATTATACCCGGCGAGCACATGGGCAGGCTCGTGTCACTTCAGAGTGGATTCTGCACACTGCACATGAAGTTATGTCCCATCGACGATCCAAAGCTCGTGATGCTTTCTGAGAAAGCTTACCTATGCCTCTATGGTGTCATATCACTTTAAAAGTCATAGAAAGGACTTTTTCACATGGCACCATAGGGATGCACTTATATATTTTTGGGTAGATAGAGAAACTCATGTGTGTGACTCTTGAGAGAGTAGAGGATACGCTCGGCATGGTCGCGACGAAGAACATGAAAAAGTCTCTGTGTGTCCGTCGGTAGCTCGTAAGTAAGATGATGCAAAAGATCTTTTGGCTATAGCCTGCTATACAGGCAGCAATAATTGCTTTAGTGCAAAGGGGATGGTCCCTAAGAGCTGACAAATACTTGTGGCCTACATCGTTGACGAGTTCCCCCCATGGCTCCTCTTAAGTTCTTCAAATGCATCTTCATCAAGAGACACTCCTCCCACACTACAAGAAGCTTTTAAGCTATAATCGAAGGTAACACATTGGGCAGAAATCCTTCAAGCTCCCTTTAAGCACTACATTCTAGTGCTTCTGCTCATCATAACACCCACTTTCTCCTCAAGGTACCTGCAATCAAGCACGTATTCTACACAACAAAAGCATATTAATGCATAAAAATCAACCAGTTCATGAGCTAACATACTCCCCTTCACTTATGTGTGAAGTCATCCCCGAGGAGCCAAATTGTTCCTACATCCCTGCAATCCACATCAAGTCATCCAAACATTTCCATAGATTAATTACCTGTTCCATTCTTTTCCTAATGAAGTACCTGCAATCATACACTGAACATCAATTAGTATCAAAATCAATCACATTACTTATCGACCTCGCATACTTTCTTGCATCTTTAACTGTCATGTCCTTTGCGTTTGCAAACTCATCAAAAGCATTAGACCACTTTTCATCAAAACACAAATATACATCAGAATAACGGGAACCAATACATCATGAATCCACATCACACATGCATGTTTCACATGCTCTTTGCACACACCATGTGCTCATGCAAGCAGAAAGCATCCCCACATTCCGTTCTGAACACTCTTCCATCTATACAGTCACTCCCTCATTTCTCTTCCCATTTCTAACCCAAATTCTCTCGTCCATTTCCCATTTCCTTCCCACCTAGGGTTTTCTATTCCCACTTACTTTTTCATCTACTCTGTGCTCTCTTGCTCATCAATCATATCTTATGCTTGGTCACCAACCCACCTCTCTAACTTGAAGAATATATGGCAAAGACCTCTCAAGTCTAGTCTCAGGTCACCTCAATAAGACCGCTCGTCGTCAATGCGATTCCAAACTTTACAAGTCGTTGCACCACCCAAGAGCCAAACTAAACACTTCCCAAAGATTCGCAGACAAACAAGGTACCTTGCACAATTGGATCCCTCAAGACCAAGTCTTCCACAGACATGTTGAAACCAAAATCCTAGCTGAGCTCAAGTGTCGATTTGACATGCTTCATGAGGAGTCCGCATCTGCCCATATCCCCACAAAATATACACATACCCATCGAGGCATCTTGCCCTCTTGCCTCTCTTTTGTCCCCCCTTGAGAGAGGATCTTTTTTTTAATTTTTTCATTTATTTATTAATTTATATTTACTCACACAAGCCGGCCTATGCTAAAGCTGGATGCGACTCATGGACTCGACCACCGGATTGACTTCGTTCCACCGATCTACCAACCCAATGTAGCGTGCGGTGCACACACGGCTAGCCCTATGCGAAACCGACATCGGTTCGTGGCTTTGACCACCCGGCCAAAGTGGGTCCACCTACCTATCGGCCCACATAGGCACGTAGCCACAAGCACACATACACAAACATATAGATTTCGTTCTCCTTTCTTTTTTTTCAAGATCTATGTTCATCCTTGCGCATCACAAGGAGGACTCTCCTGCCCCGTTTCACTGTGACAGAACAAAAACGGAAGTGACATCCAAGCATGCAGACCTCCAGTTGCTACCTACCATGCAAGAAAGTTTTTCCTTCGAGGGCCCTCCTCGACCATCTATTTTCTACAAGGCTCTTCTCCCCCTATTTATCGATCCTTGGTTTCCCTATAGTGCATGTTCACTTCCAATCTCTGATGCCTGTGCGTCCCCCCTTGCAACGGCACATGAAGAATAACCCAAAACAAAAAAACAAGAACCCCCACAGTTGTGTCCCGCTACTCACACCAAAAACAACTAAGAACAGCCCCCCTTCTTTGTGGGAGAAGAAAAAAACAATAGATGCCTCCTTCCAAGTGAGAGAGAGAGTTTTCCCTTTTGCTTCCACCCTAGATAAAGGCCCCAATCACCTCTGAAGAACAACTTATTGGACTTAGTACATACAGATGTATGGGGACCAAGTCAAGAACGTTCATTGGCAAGATAAGGTATAATGTCTCATTTATTGATGGCCATAGTAGAGGGACTATTCTATACTTCATCAAAAGTAAGAATGAAGTGTTTGATTGCTTCAAAAAGTATCTAGCACATGTGGAGAATCATAAAGGTAGATCACTCAAGAAGCTCGGATCTGATGGAGAGGGAGAATACTTCTCCAAAGATTTTGATGGGTTCTTGCAAGATAAAGGTATCAAAAGGGAAGTGACTACTAGGTACTCTCCTCAACTAAATGGAATCATCGAGAGGAGAAATAAGACATTGGTAGGATCAGCGAGAACAATGCTTGAAGAGAAGAAGTTGCCACATTATCTATGGGAAGAAGCTATTTCAATGTTAGAGTACACTCCCTATGATAGCCTCCATTTTAAACAACTTCTGCTCCAATTTCGAGGTCGCCTGCTTGCGAAACTCTCAGAGCAACACGGAGATCGATGCAGTCCTTCCGCCCAGGCGCGTGGTATCTTCTTTTAATCCCTCTCTAGTAACTATAATGAGTATGACTGATGGTCCATCACATGAGTGCCACTTGGCACTCAAATGAGTACTCTACTTTAAAAGACTAAGAGGTGGTTCTTACCTCTTACTAAGGACCATGAGCAATGCTCCATGTTACATTTCCTTCCCCTTAACTCCATTTTTGTCCTCAAAAATGGTATTGGAAGGTCTGACAAAAAGAGAGAATAATAGGACACCACTCCCCCTATATCCCCATGTATAACAATACATGGTCATGTCTCCGTGTTGTTTCCCCATATCCTTTTCCTTAAGAAGACTCTTGGGAAGGTAATCTAAAGTTGGGAAACCGTCTCTGAAGGGTGCTAACCCACTCCCATGTGGCACTATCTTCTGAACTATCTTTCCACTTTACTAGACACTCTTTATACAAGTGACTTCTCGTATGTTTCTCTCGAGTGCGAAGTATGCTCTCAGGCTCATGTGGAATAGATAGAACAGAAATAGGCTCTACTACCTCACTATCTCGAATGAGGTTGTCAGATTCACCCAGTCTGTTCTTAAGTCGGCTAACATGAAAAACTAGATGGATTTGACTATTCTTTAGAAGTTGGAGCTGATAAGCCATCTTTCCTATTCTCTTAAGTATTTGGAAAGGTCCACAATACCTAGGAGATAGTTTTGGACAAGGTCCTGTCTTCATGGTTTCAGATCTAGATGGAACTCTAAGATAGACATGCTCTCCTACCTCAAAGTTAATATCTCTCCTTTGAGGGTCAGCATAGGCTCTAGCTCTATCTTGAGCTCTCCTAATGCTATCCTTAGCAAGTCTAAGCATCTCGTTCATCTCTTCCAAGAAGTCCTTTGCAGCTTGAACTTTCTCATTCTGCAAGCCTACTGCATAAGGAGCTCTTGGCTGAAACCCATACATAATCATAAATGGACTATGCCCAGTGAAAGAGTGCTTAGCACTATTATATGCAAACTCTACTATAGGTAAGTACTCTTCCCAATTAGTTTGCCTTTCATTCACATATGCTCGAAGCATATCCTCTAGGATTTGGTTAACCCTCTCTGTTTGCCCATTCGACTGTGGATGCTCGGTCGTACTCATGCTAAGTTTCGTGTCCAATCTTTTGAAGACCGCTCTCCAAAAGTGGCTAGTAAACTTCCTATCCCGATCGGAAACTATGTCTAAAGGAAGAGCATATAACCGGTATAGTTCTCTACAAAGATTCTAGCCAACTTTGGTGTCTTCAGTGTAGTACATGTTGGAATAAACCTAGCCATTTTGGTTAACCTATCCACAATTACCCAGACCGAGTCGTGCCCTCTTTGTGTCTTAGGTAGTCCGACTATAAAGTCCATGGAGATAATCTCCCACTTCCCATTGGGAATATCCAATGGGTGGAGTGGTCCTCCAATCCTCAAACTCTCAGCTTTGTTATTGTGGCATTTGGTGCACTTAAGCACATACTCAAGGACGTCCTTATGAAGTCCAAACCAATAAAACTGCCTCTTAACAAGATCATAAGTCTTGTTAACTCCTGGGTGTCCCACACTAGGTGTGTCATGACACTCATACAAAATATGCCTTCTCATCTCAAGATCTTTATGGACACATACCGTACCTTTAAATAACAGATATCCATCATGGACACTGTAATTCTTCCACTTGAATCCTTCTTGAGTACCAGTCGATACTCCATCCTCACTGGAAACCCGTATATCACGATCCCTATTCTCTATGGCTTCCCAAATCTCGGAATATGCAAGATCAAGCTTACATTTCCCTCTAAGGGACTCAAGTAGCTCACTAGTGATCTGAGTAAAAATCAATCCATTGAGCATAGGCATGCGGCTAAGTGAATCAGCCACTACATTAAACTTTCCCTTTCTATACCTAAGCTCATAATCAAACTCCTGAAGGGTCTCTGCCCATTGGGCCTTACGACCTTTAAGGTCTATTTGATTAGAGAGCCACTTAATGCTCTCTTGATCAAACACTATCGTAACTTTGGCACCATATAAATAATGATGCCACTTCTTCAAAGCATGGACAATTGCATACAACTCCTTCTCATAGACGGAGTAATTCTTCTGAGCTGGTTCTAGTTTCTTACTCTCAAAAGCTATTGGTCGACCATCCTGTACTGAAACTGCTCCTATGGCAAAGTCACTCGCGTTAGTCTCAACCACAAATGGTTTGTTGGGATCTGCTATATGTAAAAGTGGAGCTATAGCAATTGCTACTTTCAATTTCTCCATACTTTGCTTTTGTTCGTCTCCCCAATGAAAGGTTTTCCCTTTCCCTTTAAGCTGTTCTATCATCGGGACAACAATCTTGGCATAATTCTTGATGAACCTTCGATAGAAACCTGATAAACCTAGGAAGATCTGCAGATCTTCCAAGTTCCTTGAATGTGGCCATTCCATAATAGCCCTTACTTTTTTAGGATCCATCTGGATTCCATCCTGGGAGACTATATGCCCAAGGTATCTAACTTCTGCCTTGAAAAATTCACACTTTGACTCCTTAGCAAAGAGTGAATTTTCCCTTAGCACTTGAAATACCTTGCTCAAGTGTTCCAAGTGCTCCTCTTTTGATGCACTATAGATCAGAATATCATCCAAAAATTCTATTACAAAGTGTCCTAGATAAGGCCACAAAACACTATTCATGAGCTTCATGAAAGTGGCAGGAGCATTGGTGAGACCAAAAGGCATCACCAAAAACTCATAGTGCCCATATCTAGTCCTAAATACAGTCTTTGGGACATCCTCTGTCCTAATCCAGATCTGATGATATCTTGATCTAAGATCAAGCTTGGTAAAATACCTAGCTTGATGTAACTGATCAAATAGATCTTCCAATCTAGGCATTGGAAATCTATTTTTTATAGTTACTTTATTAAGTGCTCTATAATCTATGCATAATCTCATAGAGCCATCTTTGTTTTTAACTAGGAGCATTGGCGATGCACAAGATGAGTTACTAGGTTTAATGAAGCCCTTATCTAAATAATCCTACAATTGCTTCTCAATCTCCTCATGCAGAGAAGCACTAAGCCTATAAGGTGGCCTGAAAATAGGGTTAGTGTTAGTAACAACCTCAATGGCATGGTCAATGTCCCCTCTCTCAGGTGGTAGCCCTCTAGGTAAGTCAGCGGGAAAAACATCTCTATACTCAAACATAAGATCCTTTAAACTTTTAACCAGACACTCTTGCAAAAAAGAATAGTAGAAAGTCCTGTCCATATTTACATTCCTAGCATGAAAATATACATGAGATGAGTTATCTGTACAATGCTCCATATCATGACTATAGAATAAAAACATCTCCTGTACATGCTGAGAATAACAAAGGCTATACAACTCTAATGATGAAATAAGAGGTGCACTAGGTACATCTCTCTCTCCCCCTAAATACAAACTTTACTTCCATTCTTTTCAAATTCAAGTGTGCTGTTTTGATAGCTGCATTTAAGTTTATCTCCCAACCCCCATAGCCACTCTCTTCCTAAAACAAGGTCTGTCCTCTCCATATTCATGATTTGGAAGTCCATATAATCTATATAGTCGTGCATCTTGACTTCCAAATTGGATACCATGGGGACAACGTGACAGCTTTCGATCAACAGTTAAGAAATGAAATCTTCCTAACCATGAGTCTCATATCAGTTGTGCATTCATCCAAGATGGCCATACTTGACAATCAGTTCCATACAGAATAGACGAACCAAACTAGTAGACATATTTATGCAAGGTTGAATGCTCTCGTGACATAGATTTGCGAAAAATATTAAGGCTTTGTCTGAGGTGATTGTACATCATAGAATCCATTTTCCGTACTGTGGGTGAGCCTCTCCATGACATCGAGAGTTCTGACTTATGTTGACTAGGATATAGGAAGGGAAAAGTCCCACCTCATTGATACTAACACCCATATTCATTACATAGTAAATGGCAACATATACAAAGAATGTCAGAGGCGGCAGAAAAACTCCAATCGCTTCTTAAAACGGAACCACATCCTAATGCGAACTTTACTTCTTCCATTATACTATGCAAAAATCCCACGTAAGATATGGAAACCATTTATAGAAAGTAACAAAGTTGTTTTCAAGAAAATGAGCGATGTAAATCATTATGTCGAGTGTAGAATGCTCATCCATATGCCTTTAATGTTCTTGTGAACATATCTCAGAAACAATAACAAAAACACAGTGCACCTGTAATTTGTGATTGAATAGCTAGATCAACACTATGACTCAAGTGTTGCATATGATAACATGATGCCGGCCATCTCTATGTTGTACAAGGTAGCATAAGAAAAACTTGCACCCAAGAATTGATGGATTCAGAACTTCTTCCTTGTGCTCGCACGTTGTCCTCTCTTGAATTTGGCAATGCATGCTCTCATCTTCTACTTCCCTCTGAAGTCCATGTTCATCCTTGCGCATCACATAGGGGACTCTCGTGCCCCGTTTCACTATGACAGAACAAAAACGGAAGTGACATGCAAGCGTGCAGACCTCCGGCTGCTGCCTACCATGCAAGAAAGGTTTTCCTTCGAGGGCCCTCCTCCACCATCTATTTTCTACAAGGCTATTCTCCCCCTATTTATCGATCTCTGGTTTCCCTATAGTGCATGTTCACTTCCAATCTCTAATGCATGTGCTTCCCCCTTTGCAACAGCACATGAAGAACAACCCAAAACAAAAAAACAAGAACCCCCACAGTCCTGTCCCGCTACTCACACCAAAAACAATTGAGAACAGCCCCCCTTCTTCCTGGCAGAAGAGAAAAATAGTAGATGCCTCCTTCCGAGCGAGAGAGAGAGAGAGAGAGATAGAGTTTTCCCTTTTGCTTCCGCCCTAGATAAAGGCCCCCAATCACCTCTGAAGAGAATAGACCACACAATCCTTGTAGCCAAAAAACAAAAGAAACTTCCTCCCGTCTGCACACAAAATGGAAACGGCCCAATTGTCTGACAAATAAAACGAACATCCCCTTTTCACCTTGTTTTTCACAAAACTCCAATGCCTACCTTCCAAGATCAATCCAAAGTATAGCATATATATATATATATATATATATATATATATATATATATATATATATATATATATATATATATATATATATATATATATATATATATATATATATATATATATAAGGTTATTCCAAGGTCCAGAAAATACTTGCGACAACACTACTTTTTTTGCAATAGTAGCACCATCTTGTTTCCTCTTGAAAATCTGATCCATAAGTTTATGGAAAATGTCCAAAGGGTCCAACGTATGGAAATCCATAAAGGAAGAGAAGAGCAGTCCTTTTGTAATCTAATATCTTAGCTCCACCAATTTTTTTGAGCAATCGTGTCACATCATATTTCATATAGTAGATGACTTAAGAGAATATTATCTCCTCACTAAAGAGGAGGGCATAAGAAGAAGAGGTTCGGGCATGGCTTGGTGGAATAATCGAATGTATAGGCTCTTTGTGGGAGTGCGACGGACGTTGTGTCACCCACTTCTACTCCTAGAACGAGTTTCTCAGATGTAGGTACTCCACATGGTACACCACATGGAACACCACATACACCTTGGGGTGCTCATGACCATGATGACTCCAAGCTGTATAATATCCGAGATCGAGCTCCGATGATGGATGCAGCCGGAAAAGCAATGTGTGCACGTATATCACAGCTTTGCTCCATATAGTGTGGAAACTCTATCATGTTGAAATGGAGAGAACAAGATCGGAAGGATTATATCAAAGAGATGATTTATCAGGAGTTCCGGCCAGCACATGAGCAGCCTCCTCTTGTCAGTTCAGCGTGGATTCTGCACACCGCACGTGAAGTTTTGTCCCATCCACAATTTAAAGCTCGTGATGCTTTTTGAACAGGCTTACCAAAGCCTGTATGGTGTCATATCACTTTAAAAGTCATAGAGAGGACTTTTTCACATGGAATCATAGGGATGCACTTATATATTTTTGGGTAGATAGAGAGAGTCATGTGTGTGACTCTTGAGAGAGTAGAGGATATGCTGTCGGGAAGAAGGAGGTCGTGGCGGGAAGCCGGCGCCTGGGGTTGGATCAGGCCCTGCTCTGGTGGGCCGTTCCCGCTGTCCTGCGAGCGGCGTCTGCGCGCTGGGCGCCTCGCCTGTGCTCTCCGGAGCGTGCGCGATCCTCGTAGGGTCCCTCTCCCCTCGGAAGTGTCGAGACGTGGGACCGTGGGCATCGGGAAGAGACGATCGGATACCGCAGTGATACACGAAATGCAGATGAAGCCCAACGATACCACGGAAAAATGAAACTGAAGTACTCCAATAAAATGAGTGATACAAAGAGGCCGCTACAGTGCGGGCCGACGGTACAATATGACCGCTACAGTGCGGTGCGATGATACAATATGAAAGCCGCCGCTACAGTGCGGGCCGGCTAGTATATAAAATAGATCCCTCGCTACAGTGCGAGAAATCGCCCACAGGATTCCGCTTCTGTCTTCGCAGTTCAAGCTTTTCTTCAGGTATTTACGATCCGCTCTTTATTTCAGGTACCCTCAGCAATAGCCTCCCTTCTCTATACTTCAGATAATCAGAAACCGCAATAACCTGGAGGAGACAATCCACGAGCAAGATCCACGGGGTAGGGTACTCTTTATCTTCAATCTTCAATGCTTTCGCTTCACTTCATATAATCAGAAACCTAGAGGTGACAATCCACGAGCAAGATCCACGGGGTAGGGTACTCTTTATCTTCAGTCTTCAATGCTTTCGCTTCACTTCATATAATCAGAAACCTGGAGGAGACGTTCCGTAAGACCAATCCACGGGGTAGGGTACTCTTTATCTTCAGTCTTCAATGCTTTCGCTTCACTTCATATAATCAGAAACCTGGAGGAGACAATCCACGAGCAAGATCCACGGGGTCGGGTACTCTTTAACTTCAATCTTCAATCACTTTCTCTTCACTTCATATAATCAGAAACCTGGAGGAGACAATCCACGAGCAAGATCCACGGGGTAGGGTGGAATCATGTTAGTACTTTTAGAACTTGTGATATAAATCTCCATTTTCAGGAAATAATTTGTATCTATCCTTAGAGGTTTGCATGTATCAAAACAATCACACAAAATAAAGTATGTGCATTCATAGAAATGTTCAACAATGTATAGAATCACATGACAATGCACATTCTCATCATCAGATGCAACTTAATTCATGATTCTTACAATTGGATTAAAGCATTCAATGGTAAATCATTTAAGTCATTAACACCTTTACAAAGCCTAAGCCCTAAATAACGACTCAGTCAATAGCTTCCATCAAAATCAGATGAAAGAAAATTTTCATAAAGTCGAATATTCTTTGCACTTGCAGAATAGACTCTTCAACATTAAAGGGTGCCACAATCCATTTTCTTTCTCTCTCTCTTTGAAGATTATGCCTCTATCTGTCTGTGTGTGTCTGAAGTGCACGTACCATCCTTTCTCTCTTCCGATATTGTCTATGACGTATCTGCCTCTCTCAATTTGTGTCTATCTTTCTCTCTCCGTGTTTTTAGCTGTCCCCTGTAGGTGCCATCTTCTCTCTCTGCCGTCTCTCTCTCTCTCTTTCTCTCTCTCTCTCTCTCTCTCTCTCTCTCTCTCTCCTCCACTCTCTCTCTCTCTCTCTCTCTCTCTCTCTCTCTCTCCAGCGGCGCGGGTGCCGCCGTGGGAGGGGGAGAGAGAATCCTTCTCTCTCTCTCTCTCCTCCAGTGGTGCAGGTGCCACCGTGGGAGGGGGAGAGAGAATCCTTCTCTCTCTCTCTCTCTCTCTCTCTCTCTCTCTCTCTCCTCCACGTTCTCTCTCTGTCGGTGGATTCCACAGCCGCCTTTCATGCTTCCCTCTAAAGCGTGTGCAGACAGACGCTGCCCAGGCCACAAATCTCTCTATCATGCATGTCGGTAACAACGGGAGCCTCCCGCCTACCTCTTCTGTGCCACGTAGTAAGTTAGCAGCAAGACATAGTCAACCAGTGTGTATATGTGTCGCCCCCAAACTTTTCTCTCTGACTCTCTCTCTCGGACACACAGAACAATCGTCGTCTCTCTGCTTATCTCTCTCCATGAGCGGTGTTGTGTCTCTTGTTAGTGACATCGATCTACCAATCTCTTCACACCACTGGCACTACACAATCTATGGGTTTCTCTCTCATCTCAGCCATGTGAGCTACTACGTTCCTCGCTCTCTCATGCAGGCTAATGAGCATGAAGAAGAAATAATGAATAAGAGGAGGTAAGGAGCATACCTGGAGGAGACAATCCACGAGCAAGATCCACGGGGTAGGGAATAAACAAATGAATTAGCACTTATTTATAGGCCCCCCTTGGACTCGCTTCTAGAACGTTCCCACCTCCTCAATTAACTTTCTATTTTCGGTGGTATTTTAATTTTTCCCCTAAACTAAGGTTTCGATTTCACACTGGGTATTTACATTTTAATGGGTTTTTAGGGTTTGGCCTACAAAAACCGCTATTTCCAGGGGTCCGACCTAAGGTTTTTGGCTGGGAAAATTTAGCGTTTGCTCACAATTATCTTAAACTTGCCAATTCATGAGTTTATTTACAAATTCGACTTAAACTCCAAGGGTTTCCAAGGGTTCAAGTCCGGTTTTCAAGGGGTAAACTCGAGTTTTCAAGGGTTTTGAAGGGTCAAACCTAGGTTTTTATGGATCTAATATCAGTTATTTATATACACGGGTCTAACACACATCTCAAGCTTATTTCCGCATCACACAATCAATTAATTCGGCCAAAATATGCATGAAATATACCCCTCTTTAGCCAAACCATCACACAAAACTCAGAAAATAATGAACTTTGAAAAAAAAACTAATGCACACTCCCTGCGGGATTTCATCCCGACATTCGCCCCCGCTAAACCTGCACATCGTCCCGATGGGCCAACCTGCAAGATCCAACAGAAGAGTATAAGGGTTCTTTTAAAATCTCTTTACACTTTTTATGCCTTTCTTAAATCATGATCTCATGTAGTCATGCAATCTTTATAAAGATTGGTATGAATTTTAGAAAATTAGGTAGATTCAAGCTTCACAAACATCATATTATGTTTCTGCGTCTGCAATCTGACAAGTAATCGCATGAATAAATCGTCGGCTTTCTAGATCTTTTGTTTGTTCAACTGGTTCAGATCCAACTACTCATTCTGAGTACTAGCATATACATATGTTTCTACTAACTCGGTTTGTAGAATATACCTTGGTTCCTACTATTTATCTCCTACTTGTCCAACTCTCCATTAGATCTTTCTTTCTTTTTCTTTTTCTTTTTCATTTCTCTTTTTCTTTTTCTTTTCCTCTTCATCTCAGCTCAGCATTTCTTTTTATCTTTTATTTTTCACAAATCGGCCTATGTCGAAATCGGGTGCGACTCATGGACTTGTCCACTCGGCCAAGTTTATTCCACCTGTCTGCCGACCCGACATAGCGCATGACATACACAACGTCAGACCTGCATGAAATCGACGTCAGCTCGTGGCTCTGACCACCCGATTAGAGTGACTCCACCCGCCTACCGACCCATACAGGCGCATGACAACAGATAGGTCAGGCCTACGACGAAACTAGCTACGGCTCGTGGCCTTGATCGCCCGAGCAAGGTGGTTCCACCCGCCTACTAGCCCATCGTAGCGCACCAACAACATACACGCACATATAGGCTGGCATGAGTATGAATGTTTCTTTATAAATCATGATCCATATGGAGGTAAGATCTCGCAAGAAATAAATACTAGGATCAAAAGTTTCCCACTCACTAAGTGTTCAAATCAATCAGCATATACATGCACTCGGTCTAAGCATGCCATCACATCCCCAAGCTTTCACTCCCAAAAGCCTCTAGTCCACTAACTGATTCTATTCATATAACTCGTAGTCGCTCATGCTTCGTGCAAACCCATAATAGATATTTGGTATCTTCATTCTACATGATTTTCATAAACTCATACATATCTTTATCACACAAATCAATGCAATGCATATGTTCTATCAGAAAGAAAACAAATCTCAAATCAGAAACGTTTCACCTGGTCATTTTTCTTCATTTTGATCCAGCTTTTCTTTATCTTCATGGTCTATCATTCTTCATCAGCATCAACCTCAGTGTCATCAGTTCCCTCCAGTATTGATTGATCTAACTTTTCTTCATCTTCATGATCTATCATTCTTCATCAATATCAGCCTCAGTGTCATCAGTTCCCTCTAGTGTCATCAGTATCATCATCATCATCATCATAATCATCATAATCATCATCATCATCATAAACCATCATCATCAATCATCTTTAACATCAATCATTATCTTTCATCATCATCCATCATCAATCATCAATCACCAATAATTCATCAATCATTTATCATCATGAATGATCAATCATCCTCATTCATTAATCATCAATCATCATCAACATCAATTGTTATGAATCACTTATCAATCATGGTCAATCATCATCATCATCATTAATCAACATTCAATAGCTCTTTATCATTCTCATGCGTTTTTATTATGATTCTTCTTCTATCATCATTCAAGGTTGGCAAATATATCTTGGAAAGTTAGATTTCTACTTTTCTTGTTCTTTTTCAAAGACTTAGAAGACTTTGCAGTCGCTTTTTACATTCTCCTCGATTTGCGCAATAATATCATCAACCAACTGTTTTCCTGCTTTGTTAACTCGTTTATCACATTTTTTATCTTCTTCAATCTCTTCTTCACTCTTTTCATGTTCAATTTGTTTGTCAAAGTTTAATTGAGACTGTAATTTTGCAACCTTCTCTTGATCAAATAGATTCTCATTGGCTAAAATTTTTGGATCAAATGTTACATATACATCCTGGTCTTTCTTTAATTTCTCTTGCATTTCTCTATCAGACTCTCCTTTATGATCTATTTCTATTTGCTCCTTTAATATCTGTTTAATTTTTTGCTTCTCGACCTTTATTTGTCTACCTTTGATTTCTTCAATAGATTTCTCTTGACTCTCAGTAGATAGTAGGATCTTTTGTTCATCAGATTTACTATTCTCAAGTCTTTTTGGCTTCCACACTCTTTGAATTGAAATCGATCTCGTTTTAGTCTCCTCAAAATATTTCTTCATCCCACCTTTTCCTACATTCAGATGCAAAGGTATCTCCTCTTGATATCTACAAATTTTATTTTCATGTTCACTTACTAGTCTTTGTCTACATGCACTTTCATATGCCAGACAATCCCAAAACATATGCCCAAATTGATCGCACCAAAAGCAACGAATAGGTCTCTTCTCATCCCAACTTGATTTCCTAGGTGTCACTCTAGGCATGGGTTTTCTAAGGCCTACTGACTCTTTCTGTGCAGATATGCCTTGGACATTTACCTCATGTTCATTGTCGCATTTCAGTGCTTGTAGATTCTTAACTTGGTTAGTCAACAATTCAACCTTATTTTTCAATTCAGAAATCTCAAAATCCATTTCATTTTTTAGGTCTTTAATACTTATGCCCATTAGTTGGATAGTATCTGATATTGCATTTATAGTTTGCATTAGGGTCATAACAATACCAAATTTTGATTTTATGGATTCATTTGTGCTAATCTCTATTTCTTTAATTTGCTCTTCATATCTCCTAAACTGTTCCTCAATCATTTTATTCATTCTCGTTTTCCTCTTCTTACGATCTAAGCTGAGAAGTAGATTCTTAATCTATGCCTCAATGGAAAAGTGCACACTCGTATGATCAAAACTTATGCAAAAAGTGGATGATCAAGGTCAAGCAGTAAAACAGTCTTTCTTTTTAAAGTGCGTGGAATCAATGCAAATAATTCAAATAACTTAAAATGCTAGTACCTGGGGTCTCTGTCCGATGCCGAGCTTCCTGTCTTCTTCTCAAGGAGTGGGTGATGCGTTGAGGATCACCGGGCAACCACCTCGCTTCACGTCGGGTTCAGGTGTCGGGAAGAAGGAGGTCGTGGCGGGAAGCCGGTGCCTGGGGTTGGATCAGGCCCCGCTCTGTGGGCCGTTCCCGCTGTCCTGCGAGCGGCGTCTGCACGTTGGGCACCTCGCTTGTGCTCTCCGGAGCGTGCGCGATCCTCGTAGGGTCCCTCTCCCCTCGGAAGTGTCGAGACGTGGGCGTCGGGAAGAAACGATCGGATACCGCAGTGATACACGGAATGCAGATGAAGCCCAACGATACCACGGAAAAATGAAACTGAAGTACTCCAATAAAATGAGTGATACAAAGAGGCCGCTACAGTGCGGGCCGACGGTACAATATGACCGCTACAGTGCGGTGCGATGATACAATATGAAAGCCGCCGCTACAGTGCGGGCCGGCCAGTATATAAAATAGATCCCTCGCTATAGTGCGAGAAATCGCCCACAGGATTCCACTTCTGTCTTCGCAGTTCAAGCTTTTCTTCAGGTATTTACGATCCGCTCTTTATTTCAGGTACCCTCAGCAATAGCCTCCCTTCTCTATACTTCAGATAATCAGAAACCGCAATAACCTGGAGGAGACAATCCACGAGCAAGATCCACGGGGTAGGGTACTCTTTATCTTTAGTCTTCAATGCTTTCGCTTCACTTCATATAATCAGAAACCTGGAGGTGACAATCCACGAGCAAGATCCACGGGGTAGGGTACTCTTTATCTTCAGTCTTCAATGCTTTCGCTTCACTTCATATAATCAGAAACCTGGAGGAGACGTTCCGTAAGACCAATCCACGGGGTAGGGTACTCTTTATCTTCAGTCTTCAATGCTTTCGCTTCACTTCATATAATCAGAAACCTGGAGGAGACAATCCACGAGCAAGATCCACGGGGTCGGGTACTCTTTAACTTCAATCTTCAATCACTTTCTCTTCACTTCATATAATCAGAAACCTGGAGGAGACAATCCACGAGCAAGATCCACGGGGTAGGGTGGAATCATGTTAGTACTTTTAGAACTTGTGATATAAATCTCCATTTTCAAGAAATAATTTGTATCTATCCTTAGAGGTTTGCATGTATCAAAACAATCACACAAAATAAAGTATGTGCATTCATAGAAATGTTCAACAATGTATAGAATCACATGACAATGCACATTCTCATCATCAGATGCAACTTAATTCATGATTCTTACAATTGGATTAAAGCATTCAATGGTAAATCATTTAAGTCATTAACACCTTTACAAAGCCTAAGCCCTAAATAACGACTCAGTCAATAGCTTCCATCAAAATCAGATGAAAGAAAATTTTCATAAAGTCGAATATTCTTTGCACTTGCAGAATAGACTCTTCAACATTAAAGGGTGCCACAATCCATTTTCTTTCTCTCTCTCTTTGAAGATTATGCCTCTATCTGTCTGTGTGTGTCTGAAGTGCACGTACCATCCTTTCTCTCTTCCGATATCGTCTGTGACGTATCTGCCTCTCTCAATTTGTGTCTATCTTTCTCTCTCCGTGTTTTTAGCTGTCCCCTGTAGGCGCCATCTTCTCTCTCTGCCGTCTCTCTCTCTCTTTCTCTCTCTCTCTCTCTCTCTCTCTCTCTCTCTCTCTCTCTCTCCTCCACTCTCTCTCTCTCTCTCTCTCTCTCTCTCTCTCTCTCTCTCTCTCTCTCTCCAGCGGCGCGGGTGCCGCCGTGGGAGGGGGAGAGAGAATCCTTCTCTCTCTCTCTCTCTCCAGCGGCGCGGGTGCCGCCGTGGGAGGGGGAGAGAGAATCCTTCTCTCTCTCTCTCTCCTCCAGTGGCGCGGGTGCCGCCGTGGGAGGGGGAGAGAGAATCCTTCTCTCTCTCTCTCCTCCACGTTCTCTCTCTGTCGGTGGATTCCACAGCCGCCTTTCATGCTTCCCTCTAAAGCGTGCGCAGACAGACGCTGCCCAGGCCACAAATCTCTCTATCATGCATGTCGGTAACAACGGGAGCCTCCCGCCTACCTCTTCTGTGCCACGTAGTAAGTTAGTAGCAAGACATAGTCAACTAGTGCGTATATGTGTCGCCCCCAAACTTTTCTCTCTGACTCTCTCTCTCGGACACACAGAACAATCGTCGTCTCTCTGCTTATCTCTCTCCATGAGCGGTGTTGTGTCTCTTGTTAGTGACATCGATCTACCAATCTCTTCACACCACTGGCACTACACAATCTATGGGTTTCTCTCTCATCTCAGCCATGTGAGCTACTACGTTCCTCGCTCTCTCATGCAGGCTAATGAACATGAAGAAGAAATAATGAATAAGAGGAGGTAAGGAGCATACCTGGAGGAGACAATCCACGAGCAAGATCCACGGGGTAGGGAATAAACATATGAATTAGCACTTATTTATAGGCCCCCCCTTGGACTCGCTTCCAGAACGTTCCCACCTCCTCAATTAACTTTCTATTTTCGGTGGTATTTTAATTTTTCCCCTAAACTAAGGTTTCGGTTTCACACTGGGTATTTACATTTTAATGGGTTTTTAGGGTTTGGCCTACAAAAACCGCTATTTCCAAGGGTCCGACCTAGGGTTTTTGGCCGGGAAAATTTAGCGTTTGCTCACAATTATCTTAAACTTGCCAATTCATGAGTTTATTTACAAATTCAACTTAAACTCCAAGGGTTTCCAAGGGTTTCCAAGGGTTCAAGTCCGGTTTTCAAGGGGTAAACTCAAGTTTTCAGGGGTTTTGAAGGGTCAAACCTAGGTTTTTATGGATCTAATATCAGTTATTTATATACACGGGTCTAACACACATCTCAAGCTTATTTTCGCATCACACAATCAATTAATTCAGCCAAAATATGCATGAAATATACCCCTCTTTAGCCAAACCATCACACAAAACTCAGAAAATAATGAACTTTGAAAAAAAAACTAATGCACACTCCCTGCGGGATTTCATCCCGACAACGCTCGGTGTGGTCGGGAGGAAGAACATGAAAAAGTCTGTGTGTGTCCGTCCGTAGCTCACAAGTAAGATGATGCAAAAGATCGTTTGGCTACACCCTGCTATACAGGGAGCAGTAATTGCTTTAGTGCAAAGGGCATGGTCCCTAAGAGCTAATAAGTACTTGTGGCCTACATCATTGACAAGTTCCCCCATGGCTCCTCTTAAGTTCTTCAAATGCATCTTCATCAAGAGACACTCCTCCCATACTCGAACAAGCTTTTAAGCTGCAATCGAAGGTAGCACATTGGGCAGAAGTCCTTGAAGCTCCCTTTTAGCACTACATTCTAGTGCTTCTTCTCGTCATAACACCCACTTTCTCCTCAAGGTACCTGCAATCAAGCATGTATTCTACACAACAAAAGCATATTAGTGCATAAAAATCAACCAGTTCATGAGCTAACATACTCCCCTTCACTTATGTGTGAAGTCATTCCCGACGAGCCAAATTGTTCCTACATCCCTGCAATCCACATCAAGTCATCCAAACATTTCCATAGATTAATTACTTGTTCCATCCTTTCTCTAATGAAGTACCTGCAATCATACACTCAACGTCAATTAGTATCAAAATCAATCACATTACTTACCGACCTCACATACTTTCTTGCATCTTTAACTGTCGTGTCCTTCGCGTCTGCAAACCCATCAAAAGCATTAGACCACTTTTCATCAAAACACAAATATACATCAGAACAACGGGAACCAAGACATCATGAATCCACATCACACATGCATGTTTCACATCCTCTTCGCACACACCATGTACTCATGCAAGCAGAAAGCATCCCCACATTCTTTTTTCAACACTCTTGCGTCTATACGATCACTCCATCGTTTCTCTTCCCATTTCTAAACCAAATTCTCTCGTCCATTTCCCATTTCCTTCCCACCTAGGGTTTTCTGTTCCCACTTATCTTTTCATCTACTTTGTGCTCTCTTGCTCATGAATCAGATCTTATGCTTGGTCACCAACCCACCTCTCTAACTTGAAGAATATACGGCAAAGACCTCTCAAGTCTAGCATCGGGTCACCTCAATAAGATCGCATCGTCAATGTGATTCCGGACTTCACAAGTCGTTGCACCACCTAAGAGCCAAACTAAATACTTCTTGAAGATTCACAGACAAACAAGGTACCTAGCACAATTGGATCCCTGAAGTCCAAGTCTTCCACAGACATGTTGAAGCCAAAATCCTAGCCGAGCTTAAGTGTCGATTTGACATGCTTCATCAGGAGTCCACATCTGCCTATATCCTCACAACACATACAGATACCCATCCAGGCATCTTGCCCTCTCATCTCTCTTATGTCCCCCCTTGAGCGAGGAATTTTTTTCTATTTTTCCATTTATTTATTTGTTTATATTTACTCACATAAGCCGGCCTATGCTAAAGTTGGATTCGACTCGTGGACTCGACCACCGGATCGACTTTGTTCCACCCATCTACCAACCCAATGTAGCGTGGGGCTCACACATGACTAGCCCTATGCGAAACCGACATCGGTTCGTGGCTTTGATCACCCGGCCAAAGTGGGTCCACCCACCTATCGGCCCACATAGGCGCGTAGCCACATGCACACATACACAAACATATAGATTTCTTTCTCTTTTCTTTTTTTCAAGATCTCGAGAATTAAGAGACAAAAGAAAGTGCTTTTTTCCCAACCATCCCAATCATGACGCACATACATATATCCCCCCGTGGACATCCCGATAAGACACATCTCCTCTCTGCCACTACGCAAGCCAAAATCCGACCAGTAATGCCATGGTCAACTCTTCCTCTCAAAACCCGTACATACTAACCAGCTCATCGACCTGAAAGCTCAAAAAGTGTCACTTTAATTCCTAAGCATACAACATACTCGATCCATCGGTCCTCACATCTCCAACTTGCAATCTTGATAAAGCAAACCCTAATCAGACCTAAGCTATCCCTGCCGACATCCATCGTCTCGTTGATTCCTCTTTCACCTCCAACCTCTGCTTCACAAAGATTCCACATGACTAGAAAGCTTGTTGATTTTGTCCTCTAGGCAGGCGATACGATCGGGAAGGCCACCATTCATTACTACACTCCTCAATACCTCAAGCTTCACCACTAAGTCCCTCATCCCTTCTTTATTTTGCTCAATATCACCTTGGAATTGGAAAAACTCACAATCAACACGTCGAAACCGATTCCACACTTTCTCCTTCTCCTCTTCCAAATCTCTCGTCCTCCTTTCAGATTCAAGGGAAACATCCTCCCTCTTCCCCACTAGGTCAGACAACTTCTCAACCTCTTCTCGGATCATTCTATCCTCCCAACTTCTACTTTCATTTTGTAATTCAAGTTCATCCACTTTCTTAGCCAACTTCTCCATCCCTTCTAACCCCACTCCTAATGCCTCTAACTTGTCCAATACCGCTTTCAACTCTTCCTACATTTTCCCTACTTTTTGGTCCCCCTCTACACTTTTTCGTCTCTCATCGTCTCTTTAACTCATCCATTTACCTAGCTTACCACTCACCTCTCATTTTCCTTCTCTAATTGTTTCATTTTCATATCACTCTCTGCTTGGGCACACCTCATCCTTTCTAACTCTAGGTGAAACTCCTCACCTACCTTACCCGCGTGATCACCGTATCTACGGATTATGCTTTGTACCTTCTCGATTTCATGCTCCATTCATTCGACTCTCCTCATCAGGTCATCCTCGTCTCTTGAGGGCTCTTCTTCGGTCATGACATCATAGCAATCTACCATTACCAAACCACTTCTAATATCCAAGACTTATTTTCTCATTTCCTCTCCCCTTCTAACCCCACTTTCACACTGAAGTTCTTCGATTTGTCTTTTTAAGTTGATATTTTCCCCCTTTAACTCTTTATTCTCACTTTCCACCCATCACATTTGCTTTTCCCAATTTCCTAAGACCTCTGCCATTTTCACTTGAATTCCCTCTACTCTCTCCATCTTGACATTATGGCCATTTGTAAATCAATCTCTTGATCTATATGCTCGATGTGGTGTGTCCTCTTAAGTGCAATATGCAATGTGGGTTGCAAATTGAAGACTCAATGGGGAAGAAAAATAGAATATACAATGACACAGTGAAATAAGAGAAAGAAGCTGAAATTATGAGTACAAATAGCTCAAAGAGGATTATACAAACTTTGGGCAATCGGTAGGAGACATAAGCATGCACCTTCATTCTAGGTGCTAGACTTTGGTTCCCTAAACATACATGCTCAATATCTAGTCTTCCAACTAGCTCCTCAAGAGAGGATTGGTCAATCACTGCTTGCCCACTACTCACTCAGAGTGCCAAGCTAGCTGATTCCAACTCTACCAAGTGGAGCACTAGTGGTAAGCTAAGATCTCTACACACACAAAGAGAAGGCAAAGCTGCATGAGTGCATTCCTTCCTCGAGTCTCTGTCTCTAAGCTTGTCTCTCCCCCCTTTTGTTGATGAAGAGGTCTACTTATATAGTTTTTCTGAAAGTGAAGGATAGCAAAAGGGGACAAACTTAGTTTCTTCTTTGAGAGGCTCTCTCACACTTTTGATAATTTTGGTACTCTGGAAGCTTCCTTCTTGGTCCACTTTTCTTGCACCGTCACTATCTTCCAAATTGTGGTATTCGGCATCGTCCACCATACATGAGTTCTCCGCGTGCAAGTGGCTGAAAATTTAGACTATATGGAGATCAGGAAAATTTAGTCGCTTTTTTCAAGTGAAAAAGTAGACTAAATCAAAAGTACACCCTTTTTTTAAAAATTAAACTACTTTTGAAGTAAGTAGACTAACTTCATAAAATTGGTGAACTTTTGAGTAAGTCGACTAACATGTAAAATTTGACTAAAAAAATTGACTAATTGGTCAACTTAGGAAAATCAGACAACTTAGAGATTTGATGAACTGGACGACTTATCAAAATAGGTGAAATGGCGAATTAAGCAACTTGGGAAAATAGGTGAAATGGGAATTTAGACAACTTGGGGAAATAGGCGAAATGGGAAAATAGGCAACTTGGGAAAAGAGGTGAAATGAGAATTAGGGAACTTGGGAAAATAGGTGAAATGGGAAATTTGGCCTTCTTCATGAGTTGGATCCCCCTTACACCATTTTTTTGCTCTTCGCTTCTTCTCCTTCTCCTTTTGTTCGAAATCGAGGTAACTTGCCTTGTGCTTGGCTTTTGCATCTTGAAAAGCAAAACAAAAAAGATACATTATTTTAAGGGTGTATCAAAGTACCCCACTACAGGTTGCCCACCACTTAGACATTCTGCGTCCTCTGAGAGAAATAATACTTTTTTCTCTTTTTTTTTCCTCTCTTTCTTTCTTTCGTTTTTTTTCATCTTCTTCTTCTTCTTCCTTTTTTTTGAAATAATGTAAGTGAGAGATAATATGGAAAAAAAATGAGACATCTGCAAGTAAAATGCAATACATGCTTCTTACAAAAGGAAGTAACTAGACAAAAGATGGAAGATACAAAGTAAAAAGAAACATCTAATGTTATCCACCGCCATTCTTAACTAGGGTGTCTTTTGCGCTGCCATAAAGAGAGTTTTTGCCTTGTCGTGTATGTCTTTATAGAACGTTGCTTCCTTTCGTAACTTCTCGTTCACCTTTTTGAGTTCCTGGTTGTTCTGCTCTAGTTGCTTGTTGCGGTCTTCTAAGTCTGCAATCCGTCGGTGAAGCTGAAGTATTTGTTGGTTTGTGTCCCCCACAAATGAGGAGATCCCTTTGTGATAGTCATGGAGTAGTGAGAGAGATTCTAACGTGTTTCTTGCATGAAGATTTGCTATATGGATGCTTTCTAATGTGGGGAGTGCATAAGTGGAAGAATAAGGTGTGAGTGGAGGTGTGCTAGAATGCATGGGTTGGGTGGAGGTGGAGTGCATATGTGAACTTGAAGGGGTAACTAAGATGGTGGGGCAGGTGAACTTGGTGATGGCATAGGAGGAGGTATGGGAGCTCTGGGGATAGGTGGGACATGGATAGGTGTATGATGAGGTTGAATCGAAGGTGAGATACGTGGTGAAGGAATTTGGATAGGAGATGATGCATGTGGAGTGGAAATAATAGGAGAGATGATGGTGTTGTGGATGGATTATATGAAGCACTATGGTGAGTGTCAACCTGAGGATTGGGAGCCTTTTTCCATGCATATGTACGTGAAGATGAAGGGGGATGAGTACCTTTTGTTGTAGCATAACCTTGATCACGAATTGGAAGGGCTCGAATGTCTTCTAATGCGTCGCCTTTTACTCGTGCTCGTTTTACCGAGAGCCTCTTTCTTACAGGAGTGGATGTATTGCGCTTCATGGAAGCTGGTTGACCCACATTCTTCGGTATTTTCGTAAACCTCGATGGTAAATTCTTTAGCCACAAGAGTATTATAGAAGAGTATACATGAAATTTCTTCACGTCTTTTTGTACCTATACCGCATGCCTTTTCCTTTTTTCCATGATGGACGCCCATATTAGATGATGGAAGGGATATGAAGGCACCCATGCAAGACATAAAAGCACGTCGCAAGCAGCCATATTGTTGAATGGAAACTTGGATTTGACCCTTCTTAAGAGGATAAAATATGGCATGCACATAAGATATGATAGTACCTTTTTGAGAGGTCGTGGGCAGTGAACAGCTTCACACATTCCTCACATACCTTACTTGCGTCGACTCCTGAGTATGATCTCCCTAGCATGAGTCGTTCTGACTCTTTCATCCCCACAACTTTGTTTACCATCTTCTTGGTAAGATTTCCTACAGTAAAGTGAGGAAAGGACTCCAAGAAGTCAATCACCTCGTCTTTTGCAATATTTTTGGTAAGTAGTACTTTGGCAATCTCTGTGAGGTGCATAGTATGCAAGTCATTTGCTGTGAAGATCTCTTCCAATGATGCTGGTGGAAGAGCATCGTGGGCGATCAATGTGAGTGAATCTTCTCCTTCACTTGATGACTGGGCTGAACCGGACACACCAACGAACTCCTGTTGCCTAAAGTCAATTTTTAGCAGGCAAAATTCATCTGATCAATTGAAAGAAATCTTAAAAGCTTGGATCAGCAGCGATTGGACTGGATCAGCAGTGAGCAGACGATTATGAGCAGATCAACACATAAGGCGATGGTTGAGGAGCAACGATGGAGCGAGGAAAAATGCAAGGCGACTCTCACATGGAAAAAAAATCGACTATGCAATCGACTTATGAACTAGGAAAAAAAATCGACTATGCACATCAATCAACTTAAAAAACATGCGCTTGACTTAAAAAATTATCGACCCCTAAAAAATTGATCTGGGAAGAAATCGACTTTTCTTACATATCATGACCAAAAAACAAATGGACTTAAACACTAAAAAAATTGGACTCCTTAAAAAAAAAAAATCGACCTTTTTTGTTTTTAAAGAAATCGACCCAATAACTAAAAAAAAAAAACGACTTTTCTTTGGGAAAAAAGAAAAAATTTGACCTATAAAAAAAAAACGACGTTTTTTTTTCATTTTTGGAAAAAAGTGGACCTTTCCACAAATCAATTGACCTATTCACTAAAAGATCGACCTTTTTCAAAAAAAATTGACCCCAACTCAATGTAAAAAAAAAGACTTATGCTAGTGGATAGAGATGATGGTTTTTATTGATGGGAACTATAGTAAGTCTAATAGATCAGAAAGAGGGGACATGGTATGTACACAGTTCCGATAGTAGTGATTCAATATCTCATTCTGATTCATGGTAGGGGTACAAGAAAGCCTCCATTGACCTGCGGTAGATTTAACACCACAAAATCTAAAAAGAATGTCATCCCCTCCATCTCTACTGGTACCTTTTCCACAATACCAAGAGGTTTAAGTCGACTCTGGTCAGCCAAGGTTATTGTGAACTTTGCTTCACCTGAAAGTTGGAGTCCAAGTGATTTGAGGGTAAAATCTGGCATGAGATTTATGCTTGAACCTCCATCGATTGTTACTCCATTTATAGTTATTCCATATATAGTGACTGATAGACATGGACTCCTGAAGTCGGTTAGAGAGTTGGTTGATACCTTTGTGAAGTTCTCGAAAATTGAAGCTTTCATCAGGTTCGTTGGAGTGTGCCCACCACTTGTTGCGAGCATTGTCGGAGGAGACAATGTCTCTATGATCCCTATAACTTCACTTCTAAATCTTTCATCCATTCTTAATAGATCATACAATGATACCTGCTGGAAGGTGTTCTTTAATATTTCCTCCATCTTGATGATGGATGGTATTGGCAAAGGTAGAGAAGGCTTGTTACATGAATGGAGTTCTCTCATCGTTTATTCAAAAACTTTGTCTATTTCTTGCAAAACTTCAGAATTTTTCGTACTTGAGTCTTTTTCTTGGAGGACCCTTGCTTCTGCTTTCTTTTTCTCAGCTCTAGTTTGCACCCCTTGTTCTTGATCAATTTCTTGGAACACCACCACTCTAGCTTCTGGACTCGGGCTGAAGGATAGGCGTGCATTGAGTTCTTGATTTCCTTCTTCTCTCTGTTGTGAATCAAGTTCTAACTCTGGAGCATAGCTTGGGGTTTCTTTTTCTGGTCCATGATTATGCAGGGAAACATCTCCATGAAGTTGACCAAGATCACTTAGTGGAGTGGCATGAATCTGGGCAAAAGAGTTGATTTCAAAAAATAGTCTATTTTCCTGAATTGAGTCATCGTGGGAAAATAATTCGACTTAAAAAATTTGATCTTTTTTAAGTAGACTATTTTTAAAAGTTTGGGCAACTTCAAGTTGACCATTTTCCAAAAATTAGTCTACTTTATGAACGTGGTCATTTTTACAAAATTGGTCAAATTTTTTAGTCACTTGCTCCTCTTTTAAGTTGACTTGCTGAACTTGACCATTTTTAAAAAATGGGTCAACTTCTTTAGGTGAAAGAATTCGTCCAAATTGCCTAGGGGCATCACACACATTCGAGTCCTCTTTCTCAGATAAGTGCCACTGTGAGTGTATAGGAGAAAATTGGATACCTGGATAATTAAGAGTGTTGCTCTCTTCTCTCTTACTTGAATGAATTGTTGGTTTCTTTCCCTTATTGATAGAGATAACATTGACTTGGTAGGATGGAGCTGATCCGCTTGTAGAAGCCTTTTGCTTCAGAAAATCCTTCGAATAATGATCCATTGTATCCGGGAAAAACTTGCAAGGTGGAGACCCTTCTGGGAGGGAGCATTCTCCTTGAAAATGCCCATATTTGCCACATCCGTAGCACATGATAGGACGAGCTGGTCTTCTAAATGGAGGTTTTCTTTCATTAGAGGAGTTTACTTGAGGAGTGGTATACATGCTTTCGACTTGAAATCTTGGAGTTGGTAATAGAGGCTGATGTACAGATACACTTAGTGATGCCCAATTCGCTTGCATCCCCTTGAGGAAATAGCAATCCCTTGCTTCATGGCCTGGTTTTCCACAAAATTGACACACCAACCTCTCCGGACAATCTTGAGAAGAATGTCCTGATTTCTACATAAGGTGCAATTAATCGATGTTTTTACCTCTTTTTGCATTCTAAGCTCCTCCAATTCTTGTCGTAGTAGAGCTAGCGCTTAATCCCTTCCTTGCCAAGCAACTTTTTCCTCTTGCAAGGTCTTTTATAACTTCAAGGCTTCTAACTCTCTTCTTACTTGTGCAAGAGGATCACTTGTGAATTCATCCGTACCTTCATGTTCTTTGAACTGGACTCTTGCTGCTTCGATCCTTGAGGCTACAGCTTCGAATTCCTCCAATGATGCATCAACTTGTAGCAACTCTCTAAGCTAGTTTTTGGTAGAGCCTTCTCTACCCATTTCTTGACTAGAAAATCCCCAGGATTGTGAGGAAGACGAGAAACTAACGACTTCACTCCGGTCATTAATTCAGAGAATGCCTCTCCTTTTTGTAGTTTAAGATTTCCAATTGATCGAGAATGCGTTCTGTGGAGTTACCTGGGGTAAACGTTGTTGTGAAGGCGGTTTTGAGGGCATCCCAGGTGGTGAAGTGTGCTTCATCATGTTGATTGTACCATCAATCCGTGAGCCCTTCAAGAGTGGCCGGAAACAAGGCAAGGAAGGCATCTTCTCGCTGATGTAAACCCCTACTCTTACATAGGGAAAGAAACCTCCTGACATGATCATCCACATCCTCATGAGGGGCTGCCTTGAAGGAAGGAAACTTGATGGTGATCCGAGAGAGCAAGTTAGTCAAATCATTCCCCATCATTGCCACTTGTGGCCTTTGGTTGTCTTCCATGTCCGTCGAAGGAGGCGTTGAGTGCCGATCCAAGATGCCTTGCGATGATGATGGGTCAGGAAATGGAAATGGAAGTGGTGGAGCTCTAGGAGGGATGTAGTGTAATCTTTTGCATTGATAACTCTTTATGGGAGTCTTTATGGGATTAAGGGATCCTTCCTTATGGCTGGAAATAAGAGAAAGAAGCTGAAATTATGAGTACAAACAGCTCAAAAGAGGATTATACAAACTTTGGGCAATCGGTAGGAGACATAAGCATACACCTTCATTCTAAGTGCTGGACTTCGGTTCCCTAAACATACATGCTCAACATCTAGTCTTCCAACTAGCTGCTCAAGAGAGGATTGACCAATCACTGCTTGCCCACTCCTCACTTAGAGTGCCAAGCTAGCTGATTCCAACTCTACCAAGTGGAACTCTACCAAGTGGAGCACTAGTGGTAAGCTAAGAGCTCTACACACATAAAGAGAAGGAAAAGATGTAGGAGTGCATTCCTTCCTCGAGTCTCTCTCTTTGAGCTTGTCTCTCCCCCCTTTTGTTGATGAAGAGGTCTACTTATATAGTTTTTCTGAAAGTGAAGGATAGCAAAAGGGGACAAAATTAGTTTCTTCTTTGGCAAGCTCTGTGACACTTTTGACAATTTTGGTACTCTCGAAGCTTCCTTCTTGGTCCACTTTTCGTGCGCCGTCACTATCTTCCAAATTCTGGTATTCGGCGCCATCCACCATACATGAGTTCTCCGCGTGCAAGTGGCTGAAAATTTAGATTATATGGAGATCTAGAAAATTTAGTTGCTTTTTTCAAGTGAAAAACTAGACTAAATCAAAAGTACACCCTTTTCTTAAAAATTAGACTACTTTTGAAGTAAGTAGACTAACTTCATAAAATTGGTGAACTTTTGAGTAAGTCGACTAACTTGTAAAATTTGACTAAAAAAATCGACTAATTGGTCAACTTAGGAAAATTAGACAACTTAGAGATTTGGTGAACTGGGAGAATTAGACGACTTATGAAAATAGGTGAAATGGGGAATTAGGAAACTTGGGAAAATAGGTGAAATAGGAATTTAGATAACTTGGGGAAATAGGTGAAATGGGAAAATAGGTGAAACGGGAATTTAAACAACTTTGGAAAATAGGTGAAATGGGAAATTTAGACAACTTGGGGAAATAGGTGAAATGGGAAAATAGGCAACTTGGGAAAAGAGGTGAAATGGGAATTAGGGAACTTGGGAAAATAGGTGAAATGGGAAATTTGGCCTTCTTCATGAGTTGGATCCCCCTTCCAACATTTTCTTGCTCTTCACTTCTTCTCCTTCTCCTTTTGTTCGAAATCGAGGTAACTTGCCTTGTGCTTGGCTTCTGCATCTTGAAAAGACAAACAAAAAAAAAACATTATTTTAAGGGTGTATCAAAGTACCTGCTACACCATCCCGCTCCACATGAAGCCAATTGACTTGACATTCTAGGCTCTTCACGAGCTCTACCAAGTCTGAGTTCAGTTCCTAAGCATACAACATACTCGATCCATCGGTCCTCACATCTCCAACTTGCAATCTTGACAAAGCAAACCCTAATCAGACCTAAGCTATCCCTACCGACATCCATCGTCTCGTCGGTTCCTCTTTCATCTCCAACCTCTGCTTCACAAAGATTCTACATGACTCGACAGCTTGTTGATATTGTCCTCTAGGCAGGCGATACGGTCTGGAAGGCCACCATTCATTACAACACTCCTCAATGCCTCAAGCTTCACTGCTAAGTCCCTCATCCCTTCTTTGTTTTGCTCAATACCACCTTGGAATTGGAAAAACTCACAATCAACACGTCGGAACCGATTCCACACTTTCTCCTTCTCCTCTTCCAAATCTCTCATCCTCCTTTTAGATTCAAGGGGAACATCCTCCCTCTTCCCGACTAGGTTAGACAGCTTCTCAACCTCTTCTCGGATCATTCTATCCTCCCAACTTCTACTTTCATTTTGTAATTCAAGTTCATCCACTTTCTTAGCTAACTTCTCCATCCCTTCTAACCCCACTCCTAATGCCTCTAACTTGTCCAATACCGCTTTCAACTCTTCCTCCATTTTCCTTACTTTTTGGTCCCCCTCTACACTTTTTCATCTCTCATCGTCTCTTTAACTCATCCATTTACCTAGCTTGCCACTCACCTCTCATTTTCCTTCTCTAACTCTCTCATTTTCTCATCACTCTCTGCTTGGGCACACCTCATCCTTTCTAACTCTAAGTGAAACTCCTCGCCTGCCTTACCCGCGTGATCACTGTATCTACGGATTATGATTTGTATCTAAGTGAAACTCCTCGCCTTGCTTGCCTCTAACTCCATTCATCCGACTCTCCACATCAGGTCATCCTCGTCTTTTGGGGGCTCTTCTTTGGTAATGACATCATAGCAATCTACCATTACCAGACTAGTTCTAACATCCAAGACTTCTTTTCTCATTTGCTCTCCCCTTCTAACCCCGCTTTCACACTGAAGTGCTTGGATTTGTCTTTTTAAGTTGATATTTTCCCCCTTTAACTCTTTATTCTCACTTTCCACCGATCACATTTGATTTTCCCAATTTCCTAAGACGTCTTCCATTTTTCTTGATTTCCCTCTACTCTCTCCATCTTGACCTTATCGCCATCCCGCTCCACATGCAGCCAATTGACTTGACATTTGAGGCTCTTCATGAGTTCAACCAAGTCTCAGTTCGGAGATCTAGTGTCCTTGCTTTCACTTGCTCTTGCCATCTCCGTCGACGAAGTAACTCCACTCTTGTCAACCTCCACACACAGAGAACATACATACCTATCAGGTCCATTTGTTGCAACCTTTTCGACAGTCACTTCCTTTGAGCTACACATGTTCTCACATCACCGCTTTTTCCTGCACACTCCCTTGTTCACCCTTTTCCCTTCACTTTTTCTTATTAGCCTCACACACGTACACTCAAAAGTGATTGCGCAAAAAGGACTAGCAGGTTTTGTGTCCAACGTTCCATTTTCTATAGAGTGGAAACAGGTGTGCACATGCATAATTAAACCATGCAAGAAGCAACTCATGGGGACTTGTGAGAGAATGGCAAGGCCTTGATTTAATTCTATGGCAGACCCTCAGAGCATCTAAAGAAGGATGATAAATCATGTCGGATTCAGGTACTTCCCATCCATTGGCCCGTCGTTAAATCCAGACATCTGTGAATGCCAATCGACCTGGTACTAGTGCGTAGATAGAAATGCACTTTCTAATTTCTTATGGCATAAATCCAAACGCATTCTCTCGTGACAAAACCTTGGAGGCTATGTAGAACTTTATGGTCCCGTTATGTTGGCGGCACATTTCCTTTGTATGCATTAATTGGAAATTACCGTTTGTATGGACCATTCTCTCTCTCTCTCTTTGTATGAGTCTTATGCAAAACAGGCACGCAATGCTTTAAAAAATCATATGATGCTACGTCACAAGGGATTTCTGCTAATCATTCACATTCCTTTACGTAATGGAACCCTCCACACCCAATCATTGATAATCGCTTGCGATTCTCTGGATATTTTCTTACTATTCTTTATGTATCCAATCTTCCACCATGGGGACAACGTGACAGCTTTCGATCATCAGTTAAGAAGTGAAATCTTCCTAACCATGAGTCCTCATATCAGTTGTGCATTCATCCAAGATGGCCATACTTGACAATCAGTTCCATACAGAATAGACGAACCAAACTAGTAGACATATTTATGCTCTCGTGACATAGATTTGCGAAAAATATTAAGGCTTTGTCTGAGGTGATTGTACTTCATAGAATCCATTTTCCTTCTGTGGGTGAGCCTCTCCATGACATCGGGAGTTCTCCCTTATGTTGACTAGGATATAGGAAGGGAAAACTCCCACCTCATTCATACTAACACCCATATTCATTACATAGTAAATGGAAACATATAGAAAGAATGTCAGAGGCAGCAGAAAAACTCCAATCGCTTCTTAAAACGGAACCCAATCCTTATGCGAACTTTACTTCTTCCATTATACTATGCAGAAATCATAGAAGGACCTACTGGAGATGAATAGCCCGCGTAAGATATGGAAACCATTTATAGAAAGTAACAAAGTTGTTTTCAAGAAAATGAGCGATGTAAATCATTATGTCGAGTGTAGAATGCTCATCCATATGCCTTTAGTGTGCTTGTGAACATATCTCAAAAACAATAACAAAAACACAATGCACCTACAATTTGCGATTGAATAGCTGGATCAACGCTATGACTCAAGTGTTGCATATGATAACATGATGCCGGCCATCTCTATGTTGTAAAAGGTAGCATAAGAAAAACTTGCACCCAAGAATTGAGCGATTCAAAACTTTTTCTTTCTGCTCGCACATTGTCCTCTCTTGAATTTGGCAATGCATGCTCTCATCTTCCGCTTCCCTCTGAAGTCCATGTTCATCCTTGCACATCAGAAGGAGGACTCTCCTGCCCTGTTTCACTGTGACATAACAAAAACGGAAGTGACATCGAGGCGTGCAGACCTCCAGCTGCTGCCTACCATGCAAGAAAGTTTTTCCTTCGAGGGCCCTCCTCCACCATCTATTTTATACAAGGCTCTTCTCCCCCTATTTATCGATCCCTGGTTTCCCTATAGTGCGTGTTCACTTCCAATCTCTGACGCCTCTGCTTCCCCCCTTGCAAGAGCACATGAAGAACAACCCAAAACAAAAACACAAGAACCCCCACAGTCGTGTCCCCCTACTCACACCAAAAACAACTGAGAACAGCCCCCCTTCTTCCGGGCAGAAGAAAAAAACAGTAGATGCCTCCATCCGAGCGAGAGAGAGAGACAGAAAGAGTTTTCCCTTTTGCTTCCACCCTAGATAAAGGCCCCAATCACCTCTGAAGAGAATAGACCACACAATCCTTGTAGCCAAAAAACAAAAGAAACTTCCTCCCTTCTGCACACAAAATGGAAACGGCCCAATTGTCTGACAAATAAAACGAACATCCCCTTTTCACCTTGTTTTTCACAAAACTCCAACGCCTACCTTCCAAGATCAATCCAAACTATAGCATATATATGAGTTTATTCCAAGGTCCAGAAAATACTTGTGCCAACACCACTTGTTTTGCAATAGTAGCACCATCTTGTTTCCTCTTGAAAATCTGATCCATAAGTTTATGAAAAATGTCCAAAGGGTCCAACGTATGCAAATCCATAAAGGAAGACAAAGGCAATACTTTTGTAATCTAATCTCTTAGCTCCACCAAATTTTTTGAGCGATCATGTCACATCATATTTCATATGGTAGATGACTTAAGAGATTATTATCTCCTCACTGAAGAGGAGGGCATAAGAAGAAGAGGTTCGGACGTGGCTGGGTGGAATAATCAAATGTATTGTGTGTGTGGCGGTGCAACGGATGTTGTGTCACCCATTTCTACTCCTAGAACGAGTACCTCAGATGTAGGTACTCCACGTGGTACACCACATGGAACACCACGTACACCTTGGGGTGCTCATGACAATGATGACTCCAAGGTGTATAGTATCCGAGATGGAGCTCTGATGATGGATGCAGTCGAAACAGTGATGTGTGCAGGTATATGAAAGCTTTGCTCCATAGAGTTTGGACACTCTATCATGTTGAAATGGAGAGAACAAGATAAAGACCGGAAGAATTATATCCGTCCAGCACATGGGCAACCTCTTGTCACTTCAGAGTGGATTCTGCACACTGCAAGTGAAGTTATGTCACATCGACGATCCAAAGCTCGTGATGCTTTCTGAGCAAGCTTACCAAAGCCTATATGGTGTCATATCACTTTAAAAGTCATAGAAAGGACTTTTTCACATGGCATAATAGGGATGCACTTATATATTTTTGGGTAGATAGAGAGAGTCATGTGTGTGACTCTTGAGAGAGTAGAGGATACGCTCGGCATGGTCGGGAGGAAGAACATGAAAAAGTCTCTGTGTGTCCATCGGTAGCTCGCAAGTAAGATGATGCAAAAGATCGTTTGGCTACAGCTTGCTATACAGGGAGTAGTAATTGCTTTAGTGCAAAGGGCATGGTCCCTAAGAGCTAACAAATACTTGTGGCCTACATCGTTGACGAGTTCCCCCCATGGCTCCTCTTAAGTTCTTCAAATGCATCTTCATCAAGAGACAATCCTCCCACACTACAAGAAGCTTTTAAGTTGCAATCGAAGGTAACACATTGGGCAGAAGTCCTTGAAGATCCCTTTTTAGCACTACATTCTAGTGCTTCTTCTCGTCATAACACCCACTTTCTCCTCAAGGTACCTGCGATCAAGCATGTATTCTACACAACAAAAGCATATTAGTGCATAAAAATCAACTAGTTCATGAACTAACATACTCCCCTTCACTTTTGTGTGAAGTCATCCCCGAGGAGCCAAATTGTTCCTACATCCCTGCAATCCACATCAAGTCATCCAAACATTTCCATAGATTAATTACCTGTTCCATTCTTTTTCCTAATGAAGTACCTGCAATCATACACTCAACATCAATTAGTATCAAAATCAATCACATTACTTACCGACCTCGCATACTTTCTTGCATCTTTAACTGTCGTGTCCTTCGCGTCTGCAAACTCATCAAAAGCATTAGACCACTTTTCATCAAAACACAAATATACATCAGAACAAGGGGAACCAACACATGATGAATCCACATCACACATGCATGTTTGACATGCTCTTTGCACACACCATGTACTCATGCAAGCAGAAAGCATCCCCACATTCCGTTCTGAACACTCTTCCATCTATACGATCACTCCCTCGTTTCTATTCCCATTTCTAACCCAAATTCTCTCGTCCATTTCCCATTTCCTTCCCACCTATGGTTTTCTATTCCCACTTACTTTTTCATCTACTTTGTGCTCTCTTGCTCATCAATCTGATCTTATATTTAGTCACCAACCTGCCTCTCTAACTTGAAGAATATACGGCAAAGACCTCTCAAGTCTAGTCTTGGGTCACCTCAATAAGACCGCTCATCGTCAATGCGATTCCGGACTTTACACATCGTTGCACCACCTAAGAGCCAAACTAAACACTTCCCAAAGATTCGCAGACAAACAAGGTACCTAGCACGATTGGATCCCTCAAGTCCAAGTCTTCCACAGACATGTTGAAGCCAAAATCCTAGCCGAGCTTAAGTGTCGATTTGACATGCTTCATGAGGATTCTGTATCTGCCCATATCCCCACAAAATATACACATACCCATCCAGGCATCTTGCCCTCTCGCCTCTCTTTTTCTCCCCCTTGAGCGAGGATTTTTTTTTCATTTATTTATTTATTTATATTGACTCACACAAGCCCGCCTATGCTTAAGCTAGATGCGACTCATGGACTCGACCACCGGATCGACTTTGTTCCACCCATCTACCAACCCAATGTAGCATGCAGTGCGCACACAGCTAGCCCTATGCGAAACCGACATCGGTTCGTGGCTTTGACCACCCTGCCAAAGTGGGTCCACCTACCTATCGGCCCACATAGGCACGTAGCCACAAGCACACATAAAGAAACATATAGATTTCTTTCTCCTTTCTTTTTTTTCAAGATCTATGTTCATCCTTGGGCATCCCAAGGAGGATTCTCCTGCACCGTTTCACTGTGACATAACAAAAACGGAAGTGACATCCAAGCATGTAGACCTCCAGCTACTGCCTACCATGCAAGAAAGTTTTTCCTTCGAGGGCCCTCCTCGACCATCTATTTTCTACAAGGCTCTTCTCCCCCTATTTATCGATCCCTGGTTTCCCTATAGTGCATGTTCACTTCCAATCTCTGATGCCTGTGCTTCCCCCCTTGCAACGACACATGAAGAATAACCCAAAACAAAAAAACAAGAACCCCCACAGTCGTGTCCCGCTACTCACACCAAAAACAACTAAGAACAACCCCCCTTCTTCGTGGGAGAAGAAAAAAACAGTAGATGCCTCCTTCCAAGCGAGAGAGAGTTTTCCCTTTTGCTTCCGCCCTAGATAAAGGCCCCAATCACCTCTGAAGAACAACTTATTAGACTTAGTACATACAGATGTATGGGGACCAAGTCAAGAACCTTCATTGGCAAGATAAGGTATAATGTCTCATTTATTGATGGCCATAGTAGATGGACTATTCTATACTTCATCAAAAGTAAGAATGAAGTGTTTGATTGCTTCAAAAAGTATCTAGCACATGTGGAGAATCATACAGGTAGATCACTCAAGAAGCTCAGATCTGATGGAGAGGGAGAATACTTCTCCAAAGATTTTGATGGGTTCTTGCAAGATAAAGGTATCAAAAGGGAAGTGACTACTAGGTACTCTCCTCAACTAAATGGAATCATCGAGAGGAGAAATAAGACATTGGTAGGATCAGCCAGAACAATGCTTGATGAGAAGAAGTTGCCACATTATCTATGGGAAGAAGCTATTTCAATGTTAGAGTACACTTCCTATGATAGCCTCCATTTTAAACAACTTCTGCTCCAATTCCGAGGTCGCCTGCTGGCCAAACTCTCAGAGCAACACGGAGATGGATGCAGTCCTACCGCCCAGGCGCGTGGTATCTTGTTTTAATCCCTCTCTAGTAACCATAATGAGTATGACTCATGGTCGATCACATGAGTGCCACTTGGCACTCAAGTGAGTACTCTACTTTAAAAGACTAAGAGGTGGTTCACACCTCTTACTAAGGACCATGAGCAATGCTCCATGTTACATTTGCTTCCCCTTAACTCCATTTTTGTCCTCAAAAATGGTATTGGAAGGTCTGACAAAAATAGAGAATAATAGGACACCACTCCCACTATATCCCTAGTCTTTTCTTAAGTCGGCTAACATGAAAAACTAGATGGATTTGACTATTCTCTAGAAGTTGGAGCTGATAAGCCATCTTTCCTATTCTCTTAAGTATTTGGAAAGGTCCACAATACCTAGGAGATAGTTTTGGACAAGGTCTCATCTTCATGGTTTTAGATCTAGATGGAACTCTAAGATAGACCTACTCTCCTACCTCAAAGTTAATATCTCTCCTTTGAGGGTCAGCATAGGCTCTAGCTCTATCTTGAGCTCTCCTAATGCTATCCTTAGCAAGTCTAAGCATCTCATTCATCTCTTCCAAGAAGTCCTTTGCAGCTTGAAATTTCTCATTCTGCAAGCCTACTGCATAAGGAGCTCTTGGCTGAAACCCATACATAATAATAAATGGACTATGCCCAGTGGAAGAGTGCTTAGCACTATTATATGCAAACTCTACTATAGGTAAGTACTCTTCCCAATTAGTTTTCCTTTCATTCACACATGCTCGAAGTATATCCTCTAGGATTTGGTTAACCCTCTCTGTTTGCCCATCCGACTGTGGATGCTCGGTCGTACTCATGCTAAGTTTCATGTCCAATCTTTTGAAGGCCGCTCTCCAAAAGAGTCTAGTAAACTTCCTATCCTGATTGGAAACTATGTCTAAAGGAAGAGCATATAACCGGTATAGGTTCTCTACAAAGGTTCTAGCCAACTCTGGTGTCTTCACTATAGTACATGTTGGAATAAACCTAGCCATTTTGGTTAACCTATCCACAATTACCCAGACCGAGTCCTACCCTCTCTGTGTCTTACGTAGTCCAACTATAAAGTCCATGGAGATACTCTCCCACTTCCCATTGGGAATATCCAATGGGTGGAGTGGTCCTTCAATCCTCAATCTCTCAGCTTTGTTGACCTAGCATTTGGTGCACTTAAGCACATACTCAAGGACGTCCTTATGAAGTCCAAGCCAATAAAACTGCCTCTTAACAAGATCATAAGTCTTGTTAACTCCTGGGTGTCCCACACTAGGTGTGTCATGACACTCATACAAAATATGCCGTCTTATCTCATGATCTCTATGGACACATACGATACCTTTAAATAACAGATATCCATCATGGACACTGTAATTCTTCCACTTGAATCCTTCTTGAGTACCAGTCGATACTCCATCCTCACTGGAAACCCATATATCACGATCCCTATTCTCTATGGCTTCCCCAATCTCGGAATATGCAGGATCAAGCTTACATTTCCCTCTAAGGGACTCAAGTAGCTCACTAGTGATCTGAGTAAAATTTAGTCCATTGAGCATAGGCATGCGGCTAAGTGAATCAGCCACTACATTAAACTTTCCCTTTCTATACCTAAGCTCATAATCAAACTCCTGAAGGGTCTCTGCCCATCGGGCCTTACGACCTTTAAGGTCTATTTGATTAGAGAGCCATACAGAATAGACGAACCAAACTAGTAGACATATTTATGCAAGGTTGAATGCTCTCGTGACATAGATTTGCGAAAAATATTAAGGCTTTGTCTGAGGTGATTGTACATCATAGAATCCATTTTTCGTACTGTGGGTGAGCCTCTCCATGACATCGGGAGTTCTCACTTATGTTGACTAGGATATAGGAAGGGAAAACTCCCACCTCATTGATACTAACACCCACATTCATTACACAATAAATGGCAACATATACAAAGAATGTCAGAGGCGGCAGAAAAACTCCAATCGCTTCTTAAAACGGAACCCAATCCTAATGCAAACTTTACTTCTTCCATTATACTATGCAGAAATCCCGAGTAAGATATGGAAACCATTTATAGAAAGTAACAAAGTTGCTTTCAAGAAAATGAGCAATGTAAATCATTATGTCGAGTGTAGAATGCTCATCCATATGCCTTTAATGTGCTTGTGAACATATCTCAGAAACCATAACAAAAACACAGTGCACCTGCAATTTGTGATTGAATAGCTGGATCAACACTATGACTCAAGTGTTGCATATGATAACATGATGCCGGCCATCTCTACGTTGTACAAGGTAGCATAAGAAAAACTTGCACCCAAGAATTGATGGATTCAGAACTTCTTCCTTCTGCTCGCACATTATCCTCTCTTGAATTTTGCAATGCATGCTCTCATCTTTCGCTTCCCTCTGAAGTCCATGTTCATCCTTGCGCATCACCCGGAGGACTCTCCTGCCCGTTTCACTATGACATAACAAAAATAGAAGTGACATCCAAGCGCGCAGACCTCCAGCTGCTGCCTACCATGCAAGAAAGTTTTTCCTTCGAGGGCCCTCCTCCACCATCTATTTTCTACAAGGCTTTTCTCCCCCTATTTATCGATCTCTGGTTTCCATATAGTGCGTGTTCACTTCCAATCTCTGATGCCTCTACTTCCCCCCTTGCAACAACACATGAAGAGCAACCCAAAACAAAAAAACAAGAACCCCCACAGTCGTGTCCCGCTACTCACACCAAAAACAACTGAGAACAGCCCCCCTTCTTCTTGCCAGAAGAAAAAAACAGTAGATGCCTCCTTGAGAGAGAGAGAGAGAGAGTTTTCCCTTTTGCAGCCACCCTAGATAAAGGCCCCCAATCACCTCTGAAAAGAATAGACCACACAATCCTTGTAGCCAAAAAACAAAAGAAACGTCCTCCCTTCTGCACACAAAATGGAAACGGCCCAATTGAATGACAAATAAAATGAACATCCCCTTTTCACCTTGTTTTTCACAAAACTCCAATGCCTACCTTCCAAGATCAATCCAAAGTATAGCATATATATATATAAGGTCTCCAGGGTCCAGAAAATACTTGCACCAACACTAATTTTTTTGCAATAGTAGCACCATCTTGTTTCCTCTTGAAAATTTGATCCATAAGTTTATGGAAAATGTCCAAAGGGTCCAGCATACGGAAATCCATAAAGGAAGACAAGAGTAGTCCTTTTGTAATCTAATATCTTAGCTCCACCAAAGTTTTTGAGCGATCATGTCACATCATATTTCATATGGTAGATGAATTAAGAGATTATTATCTCCTCACTGAAGAGGAGGGCATAAGAAGAATAGGTTTGGACATGGCTGGGTGGAATAATCGAATGTATTCTTTTTGTGGCAGTGCGACGGACGTTGTGTCACCCACTTCTACTCCTAGAACAAGTTCTTCAGATGTAGGTACTCCACATGGTACACCACATGGAACACCACGTACACCTTGGGGTGCTCATGACCATGATAAATCCAAGCTGTATAATATCCGAGATCAAGCTCCAGTGATGGATGCAGCTGGAAAAGCAATGTGTGCACGTATATCACAACTTTGCTCCATACAGTGTGGAAACTCTATCATGTTGAAATGGAGAGAACAAGATAAAGATCAGAAGGATTATATCAAAGAGATGATTTATCAGGAGTTCCGGCCAACACATGAGCAACCTCTTGTCAGTTCAGAGTGGATTCTGCACACCGCACGTGAAGTTATGTCCCATCCACAATCTGAAGCTCGTGATGCTTTCAGAACAGGCTTACCAAAGCCTGTATGGTAGCATATCACTTTAAAAGTCATAGAGAGGACTTTTTCACATGGCATCATAGGGATGCACTTATATATTTTTGGGTAGATAGAGAGAGTCATGTGTGTGACTCTTTAGAGAGTAGAGGATATGCTCGCCGTGGTCGGGAGGAAGAACATGAAAAAGTCTGTGTGTGTCCATCGGTAGCTCGCAAGTAAGATGATGCAAAAGATCGTTTGGCTACAGCCTACTATACAGGGAGCAGTAACTGCTTTAGTGCAAAGGGCATGGTCCCTAAGAGTTGATAAGTACTTGAGACCTACATCGTTGACAAGTTCCCCCCATGGCTCCTCTTAAGTTCTTCAAATGCATCTTCATCAAGAGACACTCCTTCCATACTCGACCAAGCTTTTAAGCTGCAATCGAAGGTAACACATTGGGAAGAAGTCCTTGAAGCTCCTTTTAACACTACATTCTAGTGCTTCTTCTCGTCATAACACCCACTTTCTCCTCAAGTTACCTGCAATCAAGCATGTATTCTACACAACAAAAGCATATTAGTGCATAAAAATCAACCAGTTCATGAGCTAACATACTCCCCTTCACTTATGTGTGAAGTCGTCGCCGACGAGCCAAATTGTTCCTACATTCCTGCAATCCACATCAAGTCATCCAAACATTTCCATAGAGTAATTACTTGTTCCATCCTTTCTCTAATGAAGTACCTGCAATCATACACTCAATGTCAATTAGTATCAAAATCAGTCACATTACTTACCGACCTCACATACTTTCTTGCATCTTTAACTGTTGTGTCCTTCGCATCTGCAAACCCATCAAAAGCATTAGACCACTTTTCATCAATACACAAATATACATGAGAACAACGGGAACCAAGACATCATGAATCCACATCACACATGCATGTTTGACATCCTCTTCGCACACACCATGTACTCATGCAAGTAGAAAGCATCCCCACATTCCATTTTCAACACTCTTCTGTCTATACGATCACCCCCTCATTTCTCTTCCCATTTCTAAACCAAATTCTCTCGTCCATTTCCCATTTCCTTTCCACCTAGGGTTTTCTGTTCCCACTTATCTTTTCATCTACTCTGTGCTCTCTTACTCATCAATCAGATCTTATGCTTGGTCACCAATCCACCTCTCTAACTTGAAGAATATACGGCAAAGACCTCTCAAGTCTAGCGTCGGGTCACCTCAATAAGATCACTCATTGTCAATGTGATTCCGGACTTCAATGTGTATTCTTTGTGTGGCAATGTGACGGATGTTGTGTCACCCATTTCTACTCCTAGAACGAGTACCTCAGATGTAGGTACTCCACGTGGTACACCACATGGAACACCATGTACACCTTGGGGTGCTCATGACAATGATGACTCCAAGGTGTATAGTATCCAAGGTGGAGCTCTGGTGATGGATGCAGCCGAAAAAGCAATGTGTGCACATATATGACAACAATGTTTCCCTATAGTGCGTGTTCACTTCCAATCTCTCACGCCTGTGCTTCCCCCCTTGCAACAACACATGAAGAACAACCCAAAACAAAAAAACAAGAACCCCCACAGTCCTCTCTCGATACTCACACCAAAAACAACTGAGAACAACCCCCCTTCTTCGTGGCAGAAGAAAAAAAATAGTACATGCCTCCTTCCGAGCAAGAGAGAGAGTTTTCCCTTTTGCTGCTGCCCCAGATAAAGGTCTGAATCACCTCTGAAGAGAACAGACCACACAATCCTTGTAGCCAAAAAACAAAATAAACTTTCTCCCTTCTGCACACAAAATGGAAACGGCCCATTTGTATAACAAATAAAATGGACAACCCCTTTTCACTTTGTTTTTCACAAAACTCCAATGCCTAACTTCCAAGATCAATCCAAAGTATAGCATATATATGAGTTTATTCCAAGGTCCAAAAAATACTTGCACCAACACCATCTTTTTCGCAATAGTAGCACCATCTTGTTTCCCCTTGAAAATCTGATCCATACGTTTATGGAAAATGTCCAAAGGGTCTAGCATATGCAAATCCATAAAGGAAGACAAGAGCAATCCTTTTGTAATCTAATCTCTTATCTCCACCAAATTTTTTGAGAAATCATTTGGCTACAGCCTGCTATACAGGCAGCAGTAATTGCTTTAGTGCAAAGGGGATGGTCCCTAAGAGATGACAAGTACTTGTGGCCTACATCGTTGATGAGTTCCCCCCATGGCTCCTCTTAAGTTCTTCAAATGCATCTTCATCAAGAGACACTCCTCCCACACTGCAACAAGCTTTTAAGCTGCAATCAAAGGTAACACATTGGGCAAAAGTCCTTCAAGCTCCCTTGTAGCACTACATTCTAGTGCTTCTTCTTTTCATAACACCCTCTTTCTCCTCAAGGTACTTGCAATCAAGCATGTATTCTACACAACAAAGCATATTCGTGCATAAAAATCAACCAGTTCATGAGCTAACAAAAGCATGACAAATCCAAAGGTCAGAATGTTCAACCTTGTGCCATCTGCTGTAAGACCAACCACACCACTCAGAATTATTGGTTCAATGGGAAGGCCCAGAAAGGAAGTGGAGGAGGTGGATATGGCAACAATAGAGGTAGAGATGGAAACAACTTCAACAATAACAATAGAGGCTAAAATAGAAGGGACTTCAAAAATTATTCAAAAGATCAACCACATTAAGACTCATTGCTTCTTATGAATCTAAGCCACAAAGAAGGTAAAGAAGATGATCATTTGTTCTACATAGGTTTGGGATGTTCAAATCATGTTGCAGGAAACATTTGTCTTCTATCTGGTTTGGAAAGTCCAAAGCATAGACATGAATTACAAACAGGGGATGACACAAAGCACAATGTGAGAAGATTGGTAATGTCAAAGCTTCCAATGGAAGGACAAACATTCTGAGTAAGGTTCTCTATGTACCCAGTATCACTAAAAACCTAATAAGTGTAGGCCAAATAGTTGAAAAAGGCTTGCAAGTTAGGTTCACCCAACATGGAGTTTTTGTGGAAGATCCATGTCAATGTTTCAAGAAGATAGCGAAAGATGAGAAGCATGGTAGGCTCTTTACTTTTGAAGTAGGAGAAACAAGGAACATAGCTCTATTCACTTTTGGGTCTCAAATCTTAAGTGAACTTAGAAGTGTGGCATAAGAGACTTGCTCATGTGAATGAAAGAACCTTGAAGGATATATGCAGGGATCAAAGTGTTCTAGGACTGCTGAATATATCAAAGCAACACATGATCAACAGGTGTAAGGCATGTTAGATTGTGAAGGCACAAAGACAACCATTCAACCACAAAGGCTACATCCACAACAACTTATTGGACTTAGTACATACAGATGTGTGGGGATCAAGTCAAGAACCTTCATTGGCAAGATAAGGTATAATGTCTCATTTATTGATAGCCATAATAGATGGACTATTCTATACTTCATCAAAAGTAAGAATGAAGTGTTTGATTGCTTCAAAAAGTATCTAGCACATGTGGAGAATCATACAGGTAGATCACTCAAGAAGCTCGGATCTGATGGAGAGGGAGAATACTTCTCCAAAGAGTTTGATGAGTTTTTGCAAGATAAAGGTATCAAAAGGGAAGTGACTACTAGGTACTCTCCTCAACTAAATGGAATCATCGAGAGGAGAAATAAGACATTGGTAGGATTAGCCAGAACAATGCTTGAAGAGAAGAAGTTGCCACATTATCTATGGCAAGAAGCTATTTCAACTCTTGTGTACCTTGTCAATAGAATACCATCCAAATCACTTCAAGGTATGACTCCTTATGAAGCATGGCATGGAAGAAAAACCTAGTCTTGGCCATTGCAAGGTGTTTGGTTATTTGGCGTATGTTCATGTACCATCAGAAATAAGAGGTAAACTAGATGAAAGGGCAACAAAGGCATTATTTATTGGCTATGACTCAACTCAGATGGATTACATGATCTATAATCCTTCAACCAAGCAATTCAAATTCTTGCTTGAAGATGTCATAAGTTGCTTTGGGTACATAGAGAAAGTAGTTGTCGATCGTGGAGAGTTAAATGCGAGAGAAGCTAAAGAGTTCTTTGAATATCATGTTATTCGTTTGTCTCTCACTATTGCATATAATCCAGAGGCCAATGGTAAAATAGAGAGAGGGCATCCACCTATTGTGAAAGCCATATCTAAAGCATGTAACGGTGACATTAAACAATGGCCTAGATTCTTACCCTTTGCACTTTGGGTTGATAGAATGACATGCACACATACCACAAGGTATATGCCTATTGAACTCATGTATTGTCAAAAACCATTGTTTCCAAGTCAGTCTCATATTTCTGCATGGTCAAATTTGCCTTGTTATGAACACATGTCTACTGATGATTTTTTGAGTTTGCGCATTAAACAATTACAACAAGGCAAATTAACACTTGATGATACTATTGAAAAATTAAGAGAATCTAGAATGAAGAACAAGGATTATTTTGATAAAACTCATCGATTGCGTCCTGAGTTGATTGAAGTAGGAGATTGGGTGCTCATTTATGATAATACATTTGACTCTCAATATGATGCACGCAAAAAACTCACTCAACGGTGGTTTGGGCCATACATTGTATCAAAATTCAACAACAATGGTACGTATGCTCTTTGTGAATTAAATAGGGTTGCACTAAAAACTTTGATTGCAAATAAAAGGATAAAGCTATTCAAGAAACATGATAATGACGAGTACATTTTGGATGAGGACATTGAAGAAGATGACAATAATGAGGTTGATTCATAAACAGGAGTATCCATGATATAATAATAATAATAATAATAATAATAATTAAAAAATATACATATATATAAATAAATAAAAATATCATTACTTTTTGACGTTCATGTTTATTTTTTTTTCCATGTTCATTCCACTTTTTTTTCCATTCTTGCTTGTTTGCAATTTCACTTCATGCATGTTTCTTTTCAATCTTTGCATTGCATTACATATCCACATCACTTGAGTCAAAAAGGTAAATGATGATTTTTCTACTTGTGTAAAATTGTATCTTAAGTAGTAATTTATCTATTAATAAATCGATTATAATCTAGGATTATGGAAAGATAGGGCATGTCGACTTAGAGGTTTATTTTGGTAACATGAATTTCATATATAAACATGCATATGTATCCTGTATCAAAAGCATAATTGTTGAAGTCCTAGCTCCTGTTACTACATGTTTCTACATCCTTAGTCCACCTCATATCACTTGTATCAGAGTTTAAATGACTGTTCTCCATCATCAAAAATGTTTGTACCTTGTATTGGGGTTTAATTTTTCCCCATCATAAAAAAAACGTTGCTACATGTTATCGGGAGGTTTACACTTTCTTCCATCCCAAAAAAGTGATCATGACCATAAAGTCACTGAATCATCATCCAAAAAAAAGTGCTACATGTTATCAGGAAGTTTACACTTTCTTCCACCCCAAAAAAGTGATCATAACCATAAAGTTATTGAATCATCATCAAAAAAAAAAAAGAGAGAGCAAGCCAAAGGAAGCTAAGGAGGCATAGTAGAATAAATCACGGGCTACATAGACAAATTTATGCATTAGTGGAGTTTAGTTAGATTTCTTTGCATGTTATTAGAGAAAGAGCATATTCATATTTATGTAGGAAATAAGTTGAACTAAAATAAGCTAAAGATGAAAGATGTCTCTTGAAAATCCTAAATCTTTGTTTATAATCATATTTAAGGTAGATTGCTTTATAAAAAAGGTACAAATTTTTCTTCAAGATGAGAGGAATTGTTGCCTAAATGACTCAATACATCCACTTGCACTTCATATTGATGCTTGCTTGTTTTCTTTTTTGTTGTCAATGTTGCTTGTTCATTTGCATATATGTTGCCTATTTGTTCATGCATATTCATGTTGCCTCTTTCAATTCTTTCTTTCATGCAAATTTTGCTTCATGTCATAATGCCTACTCATTTATGCATATGATCAATTTTTTCTTCCATATGTTGCCTATCAAAGAATTTGATGCTTGGAACTTTTTGTTTTTCAGAGATACTAGAGTGGCTCCTTCGGAGGAATCGCTGGTTTAATGGGGGCGAATGTCGTCGAGATTTTCTCTCATCTCTCACTCATGAAGCCTTACATGAAACACATTCGCTAAAGGTATCCAAAATTCCTTGAGAAGTCGAAGATGCATCAAGGATGTCAAAGGGAGTTCACATGCAAAATTTGGAAGAAATCAAGCAAATCCAGGGTAGCGGTTAAAGCTTGTCAAATTTTTGAAATAAGGGCAAATCACATGAAAATTCATAAAATTATAAAGCATATCAAAGCCAATCTATAGCCTGAATCTCACATGAAAATGGATTTTTTGGCACATTGATATGCCATGTGCATTCTGTAAAAAATGTAATTTCTCCACTTAGACCCTAGAAAATCTTGTATAGGAATTTTTGTTAGCCATATGGTTTGGCATGTATAAAGATCATATGTGGCTACATATTTGTACAAATTTTCAAGGCTATCAGAGCTTTCTAGAGACCTTAATGCCACCTTGCAAACTTCCAAATGTAGTCAAACTTGTATAAGGGAGATTCGGATGGGAGTTCTTTTTACATATTTCTAAAGGAGAGCTTTTAAAACATAGGCCTACAAAGTTTCATCTTCATCAAAGGATATTTGAAGGGTCAAAGAGCACAAAATCGAGTTTTCAAGGTCACCGTAGTTTCCTATAATAAGAAAATTGAAGGCTTGAAGGGCTACCACATGACAAACAATGATTGAACCATGTTGTACGGTCATGATGAGCTCACATTCAAGGGTGGAGATGCACTAAAGCATAAAGCAAGGAGGGTCCAAGAGTTTCTTTCATCGGATAAGCCTTTTTTGCTGGTCAAAGATCAATAATGCAAAGTTTGTTCAAAAATAGCATCTTATCTTATCCAAATTGATATCAACACTGATCCAATGGTCCACATCAGCCCCAGATTCAATGGTAGAGAATGAAGGTGCCTATTTTCTCCCCTTTTGCCTTAGATATCATATAAAGACATAGCCATCCATTTGATAAATCCAATGGTTGTAATGAAAAGCAGTTGATCCTAGGGTTGAGAGTTGATTTCTCTGGATCCAAAGGCCCAAACTCATTCAAAAAACTATAAAACCCCCCCTCCAAACTCCTAGAGCATCATTGCTAGGCATCCATAGGGCCCTTGCTAGCACATGGTTTCCTTGAGACGATCACCCTCAGTTGAGCATTTGAGGATCCAAGGTGGGCTAGTAAGAGCATAGTCCCTAGAATCAATTTTTAGACTTCCTCTCTAGGATAAACTCATAAACCCAATTTCTCTTTCTTTGCTCACCCTCAGTGGAGCATGTGAGTGAGTTAGAGTTGGTTTATGGAGTCTTAGACTTCCTTAGAAACACATTACGATCCTAGAAAAACCTAGGGTCAATGAAGTGGAACCTATCTGTTGGAGAAACACTCACTAATTGGACATATATATATGAAGGTCAAAGCTTTAGAAGAAAACCACATGCCTATGTGAAGGGACAAATTCACAAGTGTATTATATTTGTAAAGTTAGTTCACTTTAGTTCTAGAAGTTTTTTAAAAAGTCACGAGAAGTGAGAAAATCTATATAAGTTAGTTTGTATCAACTGACACGATGAATGAGAGAGAAAGACAATGAGAAAGTGAGTTAGAACTCATTTTGTATGACTAAGAATAGTCGGGCTTCTCTACGTGAGAAAGCACCTGTGCATTCCTAATTTTTCATAGTTATGGAAAGAGTTTATTAATTTCTGTGTATAAGTCTTCTTCTTCCATCTCCAGTGTTTGTCTTCTGTGTAATGATTTGAAAGGTTGAAGTTTTCCAAGCAAGTCGATGCCTGGCATCGAATGTATGTTGAAAGGTTGAGTTTTATGCAAGAAGTCGATGCCTGGCATCAAATCCTAGCTGATAAGTCCTTATCTTCATATCTGACTTTTATCTACTGATGAAACTTCTTAAAATCGTGAGGTTTGTGGAGCAACTTGATGCCTGGCATCGAGTTTTAGCATAAAGTCGATGCCTGGCATCGACTTCCCACATAAAGTGGTCTTGTTCATGTGTGTGTAAAAGAGGCTAATTCTGGTGCCGAAAAAGTGGCTAAAAAAGCTCAAAGTCGCTGCCCGGCATCGACTTTTGGTTGCAAGTTGATGCTAGGCATCGAATTTTTATTTTTAGACACTCAGAATTACTAAAGGAGGCAAAATTTCAAGTTTTGGCAAGTCATATAGGGTGATCTTGTGAAGGCCATAACTTGAGTTCTAAAGATCTGTTTCATGCACATGATAGCTTGTTGGAAAGCTCTACTTTTTAAGTTTTAGCCTATAAAAGATCTTGGAGAAATAATATTTGAAATAAGAGAAATTAGCAAAATACTGAAGGTATGTTATTTCAATGACTAGAAAAATCTGAAGAAGCAAAGTTCTTGGTTTCGGCTATCATTTCTCAAAGTTTGGAGTAGCAATGAGTTAATGGTGACCATAGAAGTGTTCTAGTGTCACATTAATTCATTTCTTGTGGTGTTTCATACATCAACAAGTGGTATCAGAGCAGAAAGGTCCTAAAGACCAGAAGGCGACAAAGGTACGAGAAGTTTTGAAAAGTTTTTCATTAAAGGTTGAAAGGTGAAGCATTTGAAGACAAAAGGCATCAAAAGGTTACTTAAAAAGTATCCTCATACACAAAGAACTCCGAAAGGTATTATCCTTTATCCTTTAAGCTCACACGTTGCAGCAGAAGGGAAGGAGTATGGCAGATCATATCTCCATTGATAAACTGGACAGAGATAATTACCCCGCATGGGTAATGAGAATGGAAGCCTTACTTATGAGTAAGGATCTCATGATATATGTTATAGGTGAAGAAGAGAATCCAGTATTTGAAGATGAAAGTCGACCAAAGAAAGAGGAACTTGATGCTTTAAAGCATTGGCAGAAGAAGGATGCAAGTGCAAAAGCCTACATCTACAATACAATCTCTGATCATTTGCTACCACACATCAGAGGATTGGAATCATCTGAAGATATATGGAATGCATTGGAATATAATTTCCAAAGCACTACTAAAGCATGGAAAGCAAGTCTATGGTTAGATTTTACAACATTCAAGAAGAATCCAAGTCAAAGTATTAGTGATTATGTCACTAAGATGAAGGATCTAGCAGATAGTCTTGGATCCATAGATGAAGATGTTGAGGATCACAGATTGATTGCTCAATTACTTGCAGGTTTGAGAGGGGATGAAAGGTGGAAACCTTTTGTCTTATCAACAGAACTTTCATTAAATCATTATGTTCCAGATTTGAATCAATTACTTGGTTTGATGCTCACATATGAGCAAGACTTGAAGGGAGATGGAGATAAAGGACAAAGTTCTGCAATGTACATGAAGAACAAGAAGAAAGGAGATAAAGGTAAAGCAAAGGATGAAGAGGAGTCAAGTTCTCAAGTTTATTATGCAAGAGGTAAAGGCACTGGCAGAGGAAGACCAAGAGGTTTTGGAAGAGGAAGAGGTAATCAAAATAACAACAAGAAGGCTTGTTGGATCTGTGGATTGAGTAATCATTTGGCTCATGACTGTTGGCATAACCAACAAGGATCAAACCAAAATCAAAACAACAATAGCAAAGGTCGAGATGGAAGATATCAAAGTAATTTTCAGAGAGGTAGACAAAATCAAAGAGGAGGCTATGGTAGAGGTGCAGGAAGAAGTTGGGGACATAATCAATCCTACAACACCACCTACTACAATTATGCAAATGACACACAGTATGAAAGTCATACATCATTGATGATGAATTCAATCAGCACATCAGATAAAGAAGATCTAAAGGTATTTTACATTGACTCTCGATGTTCTAATCATTTGTCAGGAAACATAGATTTGATGTCAGAATTGGGAAAAGGCATTTCTAGCCATAGTGTTCAAACAGGTGATAATACCAGACATAGTGTACATTCAATTGGAAAAGTGAAATGCAAGAATGGAGCAGATTTGCTAACCAATGTTTTGTATGTTCCTACAATACCTAAAAACTTGATTAGTGTGGGACAGATAGTTGAAAAAGGTTTTCAAGTCAGGTTTACAAATGAAGGAGTATTTGTTGAAGATCCAGAGAATGGATATAATCAGATTGTCTCTGGTAAGAAAGAAGGTAGACTCTTTACTTTAAGAGTACAAGGGAACATTGGTCAAGCTTTGCTCACACATGGTGAAGGAGTGATTACAGAACTTGATCTCTGGCATAAGAGATTAGGTCACTTCAATGAAAGAGGCATTAAAGCTATGGTTGCTAATCAGTCTGTACTAGGATTACCAAATGTGCAGAGTCAACATATGGTTTATAAATGTGAAGCATGTCAAATGGGAAAAGCACACAGGTTACCATTTCAGAAGAAAGGATTCAAACATGATGGATTACTAGAGCTCATTCATACAGATGTATGGGGACCAACAAAAGAAGGATCTATTAGTGGTTCAAGGTATTATGTTCTTTTCATTGATGATGCTACAAGATGGAGAACATTATATGTTTTGAAGGAGAGATCATAAGTGTTTGGAGCTTTCAAGCATTTTCATGCATATGTAGAGAGAGTCACAGGTCAAAAGCTTAAGAGACTGATATCTGATGGAGGGGGAGAATATTTCTCCCAAGAGTTCAATGATTAACTTTGGAATGCAGGTATTAAGAGAGAAATAACTTGTAGGTATACACCACAACAAAATGGTGTAGCAGAAAGAAGGAACAGGACTTTGGTTGAGTTTGCTCGAGCTATGCTAAAGGAGAAGAATTGTCCAAATTATCTTTGGGCTGAGGCTGTAAATACAGCTACATATCTTGTGAATAGATTACCATGTGCAGCCCTCAATGGAATGACTCTATATAAAGCTTGGTGGGGTAAGAAACCAACACTAGATCATTGTAGAGTGTTTGGATCAATTGCATTTGCTTATGTGCCATCACAGCTTAGGCATAAACTTGAACCAAAGGCAGAAAAATATGTGTTCATTGGTTATGATGAAAAGCAGATGGGTTACAGGTTGTGGAATCCTTTAACCAAAAAATTTCTTGTTTCAAGAGATGTTACATTTGATGAACAGAAAAGTTGGTATGCAGATCAAAGTCATACAGCTGAAGAATTTGAAGAAGAGGTAAGAAGATGTGAGAAAGGAAAATCAATTGTGCAGGTAAATAGAGATGAAGACTTTATGCAAGCAAGTACATCCAGAAGTGGATTAACAAGAAGAAATGAAGAAGCTCCTATATTTGATGAAGAAGTGTATCCAGACACTTATGAAGAATGTGAACCAAGAAGGTCAAGCAAGACTAGAAGACAACCAAAAAGGTATTCTTATGATACTTCTTACATAACTCAGAAGAACTATGCAAATATGGTCAAAGATGATGAAGAACCTCAGAACTATGATGAAGCTAAAGGTAAGAAGCAATGGGAAGAAGCAATGAAGGAAGAGTTTAATGCACTAGAGGAGAACAAGACATGGGAACTTGTTCCTAAACCGAATGGTAAGAAAGTAATTGGAAATAAATGGGTTTATAAAGTGAAGAAGCCTGCAGATGGAAGTATAGCCAAATACAAAGCTAGACTGGTGGTGAAAGGCTATGCCCAAACCTATGGCATAGATTATGATGAGACATTCAGTCCTGTAGCTAAGATGTCAACTATAAGGACAATCATTGCTATTGCAGCTTCAAAAGGATGGACCCTAAGTCAATTGGATATAAAGAATGCATTCTTGAATGGATACATATCAGATGAGGTATACATGGAACAACCTCAAGGGTTTGTAGATTCCAGGTATCCAAATTTTGTTTGTAGGCTGAGAAGAGCACTATATGGATTGAAGAAAGCTCCAAGAGCATGGAACTATAGATTGGTGAATTATCTTAATGATCTTGGATATCAAAGTTCAAAAGCAGATCCAAGTCTACTTATCAAAAGAACAGAGGAAGGTACAATCTACATTTGTATTTATGTAGATGACATTATAATCACAGGTACTTCAGATGAAGGAATCAAGGAGGTAAAGAGATTACTTGAGAAAGAGTTCAAGATCAGTGACCTAGGAAAGTTATCATACTTTCTTGGAATGGAAGTCACTTATACAGATCATGGCATATATGTATCACAAGAAAGTTATCTTCTGAATCTATTGAAGAAGTTTGATATGGAAAATTGCAGAGAAGCTTCAACTCCACTTGAAGTTAATCACAAGCTCAGTAAATATGATGGTTCAGAATACAAAGATATGAGAAAGTATCAATCTCTTGTGGGTAGTTTGATTTATGCTACACTAACAGGACCTGATCTTAGTTATGCAGTGGGAGTTTTGTCACAATTTATGCATTGTCCAAAGGACCCACATTGGATTGCAGGTCAAAGAGTTGTCAGATATATAAAAGGAACTATAAAGGAAGGATTATATTATCCTTTTACATCAGATTTGAAGTTGAGAGCCTATAGTGACTCAGAATGGGCACGTAATCAAGGTGACAGAAGATCAACTCATGGCTACATGATATACATTGGTGATAAGCTTGTAAGTTGGTGTTCAAAGAAACAACATACAGTAGCATTATCATCAACTGAAGCTGAGTACAAAGGACTTGTGGAAGCAGCTAAGGAGGTCATATGGATGCAAACACTGTTCAAAAGCTTGGGCATTGATCAAGGTATACCTACAATACATGGAGATAATATGAGTTCACTTTATCTTGCAGCAAATCTAGTATTTCATGCAAGGACAAAGCACATAGAGATACAGTATCATTTTCTCAGAGAAAAGGTAATGGAGAAGGAGATTGAAGTGGAGTACATTTCTACTAAAGATTAGTTAGCAGACATAATGACAAAGAGCTTGGATGGTGTGAAGACCAGCAGATTCAAAAGCATGGCAGGAGTAAAAGAAAAGAAGATGATATGAAGAAACAGAGAATGTCGATTAGTGATTGAGGGGGAGCTGTTGGAGAAACACTCACTAATTGGACATATATATATATATGAAGGTCAAAGCTTTAGAAGAAAACCACATGCCTATGTGAAGGGACAAATTCACAAGTGTATTATATTTGTAAAGTTATTTCACTTTAGGTATACAAGTTTTCTAAAAAGTCACGAGAAGTGAGAAAATCTATATAAGTTAGTTTGTATCAACTGACGTGATGAATGAGAGAGAAAGACAATGAGAAAGTGAGTTAGAACTCATTTTGTATGACTAAGAATAGTCGGGCTTCTCTACATGAGAAAGCACCTATGCATTCCTGATTTTTCATAGTTATGGAAAGAGTTTATTAATTTCTGTGTATAAGTCTTCTTCTTCCATCTCCAGTGTTTGTCTTCTGTGTAATGATTTGAAAGGTTGAAGTTTTCCAAGCAAGTCGATGCCTAGCATCGAATGTATGTTGAAAGGTTGAGTTTTATGCAAGAAGTCGATGCTTGGCATCGAATCCTAGCTGATAAGTCCTTATCTTCATATCTGACTTTTATCTACTAATGAAACTTCTTAAAATCATGAGGTTTGTGGAGCAACTCGATTCCTGGCATCGAGTTTTAGCATAAAGTCGATGCCTGGCATCGACTTCCCACATAAAGTGGTCTTGTTCATGTGTGTGTAAAAGAGGCTAATTCTGGTGCTGAAAAAGTGGTTGAAAAAGCTCAAAGTCGATGCCCGACATCGACTTTTGGTTGCAAGTCAATGCTAAGCATTGAATTTTTATTTTTAGACACTCAGAATTACTAAAGGAGGCAAAATTTCTAGTTTTGGCAAGTCATACAGGGTGATCTTGTGAAGGCCATAACTTGAGTTTTAGGGATTTGTTTCATGCATATGATAGCTTGTTGGAAAGCTCTCCTTGTCTAGTTTCAGCCTATAAAAGATCTTGGAGAAATAGTATTTGAGCTAAGATAAATTAGCAAAGTACTGAAGGTATGTTATTTTAGTGACTAGAAAAATCTGAAGAAGCAAAGTTCTTGGTTTCGGCTATCATTTCTCAAAGTTTGGAGTGGCAATGAGTTAATGGTGACCATAGAGTGTTCTAGTGTCACATGAATTCATTTCTTGTGGTGTTTCATACATCAACACTATCCTCTTACATGTGACATTCGGTTGAACTGTCATGGTGAGAGGATCATGCGGACCACCTTTGATCAGTAGAATGCTTAGCTTGACATTTCACAACATTCATGTATATGTATGTCATAACAATATCTTCTAATTCATGTCTCTTGTCTTTTGTCTCATAGTCTCTTATATTTTTTTACATGTCTTCTATCTCTTTCTATGTGTGAGAAGGCTCTGTAGTCATGTGTTGAACCAGTGAGGATGATCCATCATTGAGATTGAGAGAAAACGTTTCTATTCATTTATACATCATGACCCATATGCATTCATACCACCCACAAAAACCCATGCATATGATTTGGTTTTGAAAGTGTACAAGAAGCTTCATTCTTGGACCATTCTTGCTTTCAAAAATTGATTCATGTGTGTGGTTTTCTTTTTGTTCTCATCATGCATACATCCATAAGAACCCATGCATATGAATTGATTTTCAAAAGTGTATAAGAAGCTCCATTGTTGGACCATTTTTCCTTTGAAAAATTGATTCATGTGTGTAGTTTACTTTTTGTTCTCATCATGCATAAATCCATATGTTCCCCCTTCTCATAATCAAATCATGACATCTCTCCTCTCCATACCCAACTTCACCTTCACATTTTTATCACAAAGACCTTCCAACACTCACTAGCTTCATACACTCTGCGTGTGCCACAATCGGACCCGATCCACCCGGATTACGATCACCTCCACACCCCCCGATGCTCATAAGTGCTCTTCCCTCTTTTACTAACAGAGACTCCCCCTTTTGCCTTCGTTACCTACATGCACAACACCGACCCCCAAAAACCAACGAGAGAGGAAATGACTCTTCTCTGCTCTCCCTTCGTCAGAGCATACGCATGAGAGAGAAAGAATAGAGGAGCTACCCCTCCAAATGTCGACAAAGAAAACCCCCACCCCAAAAAATCTCCATGTTGATCCCCCCTTTGGTTCCCTCGTGCGGAGTGATGGGGCATACCCCCCCCTGATCTGACATTTTGGGGGCAGATAACCATTTCGCATCCCCATGACTTTCATATGCGAGTCTCCAAAAAATGAATGGGCATCCGTTGCCATTAGCTTTGGCAACTCCAATTGCCGTTTCTGCCATAATCGAGCACTCAATCTAGATAAACATGGTTGGCTCCAATTTTTTTTGCACACAAGAATGAAAGAATCCCTGTATAGAGAAGCATTTTAATAAATAGCATTCCGATATGTTTTTGCATGGACAGAATCCTTCAACATCCCCTTTGTGCATGCCAAGATGACCATAGGAGTCAAAACAATAATCTTTTCTTGTGTGGTTTGATCCCAGAGTTTCTAAACAAGGACTTGATGCCAAGGTGCTTGAAGGTAATGCCGATATATTACAGACCTCCATCATAATACTTTCATTGCTAGTACCAAGGTTAGTGTTGGCTTGCCATCTCAAGTTGTGTCCTCATAGGTCTTCGCTTCAAGAACTGTTGCAACTTCTCTTCCGAATGCCTGAAACCAACTCTTTTTCCATGCAAAATACTTGCAATAAAAAAATGGAAACCAAAAATCAACCATTTGTGCATCTAACAATACTAGTGGAAGACACATACGAAGAAGCATATGAACCACAACTGGCCCGAGGTAGATGTGTCGCAAGAGAAGGACAGTAAACATTTGAACTTCCTATTCCCACATGGCTCAAATCAGTTGAAGAGCTAGGTAAGACTCACTCCACGCACGTAGAAGCACAACTACATGTTATGGCCCTAATCGAGGAACAAATTTTACAATCACCCTATTTTGCTCAGTTGGCATCTCGACAGTATATCTCCATCAATGAGCTTCAATACAAACCCTAATTCATGTACATGGTAGAATACCAATTAGCTATTGAAAAGGAAATGGGGAGGAAACCCACTCACACCACCCAGTTTGAGCTAGACGGCCTACCCCCTGAAGCGAAAAAAGGAAAAATCTTTCAATTGAACTGGTGCAAGGAACTCCTTCAAGAATACCTTGAAATGATGCATACCTAGACCAAAGCCCCACTGCACCTAAAGTACAATTCGTGCTGGGGTCTGGCACCAAGACGTCACTCCTAGACTGCATTCGTGATTAAAGCTCAAAATAACAAGCATTGCTAGGATTGGATGAACTATCCCTATCTAGCACCACTGCATGGTCCTCCAACAGTTGTATACATGATGGCGACCATCCACCATTGGCTCCCCGACTACATTGCATGGACAACGTCGTCGCGTATATGACCATTAAGATCTTTGATATGATGCAAACGATTTTTAAGATCTTTCACCATGTCAAAGCACCACATATCAATACCCTAGGTTTTGAGCATGGCAACCAAGACCTTGCATATGATATGAATAGCACGCCATCTCTCCGGGTATGTTATGCATGGCACTGTCGCATCAAGTATTTACCTACATGCTACAAGATGACATTTGAAGAAATGTTCATGACAGGATTTTGGGAATACCATTCCAAAGTTTTCATTAGCCAGCCTACCCAGCTCCTTCAGTTGTTTGCTTGCAAGAAACTTGTATACTCGACATACTATCGACTTCCACCTCTCGACGAACCTCAGGCTATAGAATGGGAAAAATTAGAAGCTGATCTCGCACGGGGAATTCCCATCACTGAGCATACCCTCACACAAGATCTCTTGCAAAACTACATTATGTAAACCCCACAACAAGGATCTATCGGGGATGATAGGTGCGAGAAGGAGGGGGTGTTGGTAGCAGCCATAGGCATCTATGGAGAGGAAGTATGTAGAGGCGGACTACAAAGAGTTTTTGGAGGGCAAGACATTCATTTTTTCAAGGAAATATGGATTATATTACTTTTTCAAAACTCCAAATAGTGATTTTCATCACTTTTGTAATATATGTATCATAGAATACCCAATTTTGCATCATGCAGCTCCATTTTGTGCAAGCCAAGGAGTCCGCGAGCTTGATGAGCTTAGGTAGAATGATCAATTTTTAGTTATTTTTAGATCTCGTTTAGACCTCCAAATGATCCCAATAACCCATTTTTTAACTATGCCAATCACTAGATGTGAAACTGATCAAAACTAGTCAAAAAACTATAAAAAGAGCTAGAGAGCTCATTTTTGAGGTTGGATGGTGTTAGCTCATGTGAGCTTAGAGCTAGATTGAGCGTGTAATACTGTTATTGAGCAATAGAGTCTACTTTCTACATTCCATTGTGTCTTGCTTGTCTCTTCCTTGTGTGTGTGTATGTATGTGTGCATCTTCATGCTTCTCACCTTCACTTTCACTACTTCATGCATTCATGAACTTCATATCACTCGTATCTCTTCCATAGATTGAAAATTAAGGAGGTGGAGCTTCTTAACGTGGTATTTACCATTGTGCTAGAGCAACAAACATGCAACACTTCGCTTATCAATCCAAATAGAGCGAATGAAGTAATCTTTAAACCAAAAACAACACACTGACCTTTACACATTTGCACACATGATGATTCATAATGAATTTGAACAAATGTTTATTACCATCAACTTGGAAGATCTAGCAAAGGTCCAAAGCTCCAATGAATCAAAGCTTTGCTTACATCTCGACAACGGTGCCAAAAGATGTTTATTGTTCTTTGGAGTTTTCCTCTCCAATCATCATAGCATAAAAGATTAGCAACTTAAACACCTTTAATTTTTCAATCCGGGAAGTATACTAAGACCATAGTCCCTTATTTATCAATGGTGTCCAAGATTTAACAACAAAATCAGCTTCAGTAGAGAATTCATGAAAAGTTTGTGTGAAATACTAGGGTATTGAGTGTCTTGTGTTAGAAATAAGATTTTCCAATGATTCTTGTGCCTAAATCATGCCATTTTTCATGTAGATTAAGAAAATGAAATCAAAACTTAGTTTCAGTACCTTTATCATCAAGAGAAGACAATCCTAATTCTGACAGTAAGTACACAGTCAACTTCTTCAACAAATATATTGATAATGAAGATATAAAATGAAAGAATGAAAGAATGAACATTTACTCTCATGGAATACTCAAAGGACAACTGATTAACAAGATAAATCTAAGGTAAACACTCAAAATTTCATCAACAAGCCACCATAGAATTCAAATGACGAGATAAGAAAGGAAGGATAAAGAGCTCTCAAGTTCTCATTCAAGTATCTTCATACAAAAAAATGAATGATCCCTCAAAATAATTCATAAATTGACTTATATACTTTTTTCAAGTGTTCTATTTGTCACTTGAAAATTAAATGTGTAAGACTATTCACAATACATTCTAAGAGCTCTTATAATTTATTAAAAATTACATCATTCAATCCTTCTTAAATACATAAATCTAATTTTTACAATTCATCTTTTTAATCCAAAAAAGCATCTTCTAACAACTTATGACCCCTTTGATTAGCACAGAGAACCTAAATCTACGGTATGAACAAGGTTATGGAGATTACTAATCCTATGATCAAAATATCATAGAGTATGAATCTTCCTATGAGCAATAATACTATGAACATGATGGCTATGGAAACACATATGGATTAGAATATGCCAACCTCATGTATACAACCCCTAAAGCTCAAGCCCTAGGGAGACCTATAGCAAGAACACTTGCACCTAGGGGGCTATGTTATAGATGTAGAGGAGACCATTTCATCAGGGAATTCACAATGCCTTACCACCCACCACCCCCAAGGGTTTGGGAAGGGTATTGCAATGATTGTGGAAAAGAGCATCTATTTAGAGATGGTCCTAAGAAACCTAATAAAGCTTCATCGACTACACATATCAATGTGATCGAGGTAATAGAATCCTTTGGAAGTGATAACGAATATGCAATCCCATTGAAGGCCATCACCAGAGCCAAAGCCAATGAAAATTGAGAACCAAAAAGTAGAAAGCTCCAAGATCAATACAAGGTAGAATCTTTATCTCAAATAATAGAAGACTCAAAAGAGCCCACAAACACCTCAAGAATAAAAACAAGCTAAAGAATGGAAAGCTAGATGAGAAAAGATAAAAAACAAGTGGATTAAGAAGATGAATAAAGAGAAGAAAAAAAATATGTGAAGGACAATGAATCAAAACCCAACGGTTCAACCAATCAAAATATGAATGTGGTGGAGGATCAAAGAAAGGAACCAACATGATCAATTCTAGTAGATCCTATGCCTGAAGATTTAAAAATGTGGTTAAAAGTTTATTAGTCTAGAATAGAGGTGTCTACCACTCTACAAGAATTGAAGAAAACAAAAGTTCATTGTTCAATAACCCTAGAAGAACTCTTGCAAGTAAAGCCCCACCTATGGAAGAGATTGACTAACCCATTCAAAGTGGGAGGCTTTAGTGAAGGTGATGAAGGAAATACCTATCTGTCAATTACATTTCGAGAATATATGACCAAAGCCATCCTAGATACTGGACATAGAGTAGGAATATCTACCAAAGAGATTTGGGAGAAATGGGGAAAGCCATCCCTATGATCAACTAGGATGAACTTACAATTGGGAGATGCTCATGTAATCTTGACTACATATGGAGTAGAAAACCATCCCTATGATTGTAGGAATACCTTTCATGTGATAGCTAAAAGTACTTCAAGATTGAGGATGAGATGCTTTGTATCTTCAACATCAAGGTATGGCATCATAGATAAATCTTCAAGATATACATATAGAGATGTTCCACCTCTTCAATGGAAGGAGAATGACTGATAGGAGATCTGACATATATGCCTCAAATATTCCTAGATGAAGCATTTCAACTACATGGATGGATGGAAATATTAGCAACCCTGAAGATGTGTTAACCATGAATGAATGTGTAGATGAGGAAGGCTATCATTTGAGCTTGTACATGGTAGTGCTCCAAGAGGTAGAAGGAGGAGAAATAATAAAAAAAAAGCATGGAAAAAAGATTATAAAAGTATTGAAACAAAACTTGAATTTAATTCAAAAGAACAAGACCTAAAAGAGGTTGAAAAGGAAAATTCAAGGGGGAAAAAAAAAATCTCCATAGAAGAATACCTCAAAAACCCTAGGAAGAGAGAAATGAAATGAAGGACAAAAATTTATAGGAAGAAATTTCTAAGTAACTGAGTGTAGAAGAAAGAAAAGTAGCAATTCAAATGCCTAAGAGAGAGGCACAAGATGGAGTAGCATATGATAGCAAAGAAAAAACAAAGAAAGTTTTAATAATCCTAGAAGGGGACAAGGAGAGATGTACCTACATAGATAAAGATGTGTCCTTAGAAGAGGAATGAGAATTCATAACATTGTTACGAGAATATAGGGAATTATCTGCTTGGACTTTCAAAGATCTGAAAGGAGTGGATCCCTCAATATGTTCTCATAGAATTCCTATGACACTTGAAGCAAAACCCTCTAAACAAAGGCCATACACATACAGTGATGTATATTCAACAAAAATTAAAGAAGAAATAGACAAACTATTAGCAATTGGATTCATATATGATATCGAACACACTAGATGGGTTTTTCCTTCGGTGGTTGTACCTAGGAAGAATGGAAAGCTTAGAGTTTGTATTATTCTGAAAAAGATTAAAGCTGTCACAATTCAAGACAACTATTCTTTACCCATTACATATCATCTTTTGGAAAAATTAGTAGGCATTTATACTACTAAAAGAAGACAAACAACTTATTATTATGGTTATCACATCAAAGATAAAGGTCTTAGCATGGGAGATCTAGTGTTGGTCTAGACTTTGAAACAACATGCAAAGAAATTGCAACAAAGAGGATATGTTCCTTTGATCATAAATTGAATTTCTTTCAATGGAGCCATTAATTTATCAACTTTACATGGAGACATAATACCTAACTACGTAAGTCATTATAGATTCAAAGAATACATGGAAACCTTGACAGAACAAACATTGAATAGACTCTTACGTGCTCAAAATATAAAAAACGAAGAGGAGAGAATAAGAGAAGAGGCAAGACTAGAAGCCCTAAAAAGAATAAAGAAATTGGAAGGAATCAATCAAAGAACAAGATGAAAGATATTTATGAGGAGAAGAACCCATTCCCATGGCTAATTATCATGGTTATTTCACAAATGCCAAGTGAAACAAACTTACTTAAATCTAGCAATTCGAAGGAGGAATACCACTTGGTAGATTCTTTTATTGATACAGGGCCAGCCCTAAGTAGTGTATGTGCTTCTTTAGTTAAAAAAATAAAGATGCCACTCACTCCTAGAAAAGCATATATGATTGGGATTGGCAGTGATATCATCGAATGCCTAGGAGAAGTAAACCTATCATTACATTTAGCAAACAAGACCATGCAACAAAGACTCTTGGTCTGTAAAGACTCTGATCTACTAGAAGAACTAGTTCTAGGACAAGATTGGATATATGAATTTGAGGTTGAATACATTTAGCCCGAGGATATATATCAGAGAATGTATGACATAGAGAAGTCTTTAGTCACCTAGATGAGAAGCCACCAAAAAGTCTTGAAATAGAAAAACCTAATGTGTTCAATCCAAGTTTGCATGACCGAGAAACCCAACTAGACTTCTTAGGTGAGGATTCCATTTCCCAACCGACTCTAAGTATCAATGAAAATTCTTGTTCCATTATGTGTGAACAACCCCCCTTCGTAAGAGAACCATTCAGAGAGTCCTAGTGAGATTAATAGAGGGAAACATAGAGTACCTTCAACAAATCTAGTATCCTCCAAAGTTCAGAAGCAATGTAACCAATGGAGATCAATGAATGTCCTTTGAGTGTGCAATTAAGGCCAGAGGTCCATAGTTCTGGAATTAATGACTAGGTGGTGAACACCTCTTTCTCATTACCATCAGAATCATGGATTATGATCATCATTTTCTAGTGATGAGTCAACATTTTCACATCTTACATGAGCTACCAAGGACAATCGAGATTTGGATGAAAGCAGGAATTGAAGCTTACTTGAAGCTTCCAATATACAAATTAGACTTTGAACAATGCACACAAGTCATGAATACCTTGCATCCTGTAACCAACAAGCCTTCTATACCAAAAGCTAAAGTCATGGGTCTACAAGGGGGATAGAAAACCATTCACTTTACTCATGAATCAATCAAAGAAGCCTTTGGATGGGTTAAAGATGGTCTTACAAATCTCAAGGACAAAATCCATGAAGCTAAGAAGCACACATTCATGGATATTAATCAAATGGACATAGAAGAAAAAGTGTGATTGGTGCATCAACATTTTTGCTTTTCGAATATGCATAGATACACTCTCTCATGCGGTCAAAAAAATCAGAAACCAAATCAATCTCAGGCCTTATGTGCAAGAAGGGATCTTTGAAGCCAAGAAGCAATGGGGAATCTGGAATTTTTTGAATGCTAGTACAGCCTTGATGATTTTGATATATCATGCATTGAACATCTATGACTATCTACAAGAAGTGCCATCTATTTTAGAAATGGTCAAATGTGTCAAATCAGCCATCATCCCCAAGAAGAAACATGGTGTTGTGCTCACATATGAAGTAGGCACCGGTACTCAACCAACCATGAGAGGTTCGAAAATAATGAGAGATCTTGAAGAAGTTGCAACCACTCCATCTGCGAAAGACTTCATATGGTTTGAGAGTCAACTCTAGCTCAACCACCTCCCATCAGAGAAGCCAAATTGGAAGAATCCCTCCAAGCCACTCATAAATACATGGAAGGGCAGGTAGACCTCACAATTCAAGGGCATCATTACATGCAGATGAGAGAGGGCAAAAAGAAAACAAATAGGAAAGAGGTCATCTAAGATGAATCGTTAGAGAGAATTCAAGTTCCTGCTCAAGATCAATGCAAAATCAATGATATGAAGCAATACTATAAGAGAGTGCAAGAAGAAAATATAGATCTCTAGAAGAAATATGATCAATGTGAAGCAAAAAAGGCACATCTCTTTACTAGAAGCAAACTTTTGGAGATGTGGATAAAAGGATTTATGGAAGATGATGACTCGTTATTGAATAGAAATAAAGAATTAATGACATCTTTATTATTGAATCAATTGATTAAAGCATCCACTTTGCCGAATGAAGAGATTCAAATCCTCAAGTCTCAATTAGATGCATATGCAAATCAGTTAAAAAGAGAACAAATAATGCATGCACAATGGCAGTCAAAGTATGCTCAAGAAAAATCGGAGCTATGAAGAAATTGGAAAGAAGCAATTGACAAATACAGAGAACAATGTCAGCAAAATGCTGATCACCTTAAAGAATTATGTGAAAGAAAAATCAGAGTCAAAGAGCTCAAGGAAGTACAATGGTAGAATCAAGACAAAGATCAAATCATTGCAAACTTACAAGCTTAATTAATGAAGGTTCAGAGTGATAAAGCAACTCAGTAGGTGAACGTGGGGATACTAGTAGTGTAAGGGGGAAACTTTAGCTAGTGAGGACATTGAGGTATGTCCTCTTTCTCCTCCCATTGTTCAATGACCAACGCAAGATCAACATGAGAGAGTGCTTGATGATACTCCAATGTAGTACACTATAGAGATACACCAAAGAGAACGAGCACTACTGGTGTCTCATATGATGCAAAATTTTGAAGATGCAGTAGTGCACATCATGAAAGAAGCCAAAATCAAGAGCAAGGATCTAGATCGAATTATAGAACCATTCAATGTACCATATGGTATTATGAAAGAGCAAAATAGGAGATATATTAAGAAAACACCCAGTAAGACCCAGAACAAGATTTGAATTTTAAAGCTACTACTTTCACTTATACACAAGAAGAGTTTGATGCAACCGATGCTGTCTAGAGAAAAAATTCTTTGGAAAAGAATCCAACCTTGTGGGTGCATTGGCAAAAGGCACCATACTTATTACAAGTAAATCAATCCTTTTTCCCAGTGCCAAGGCATTGCCCACAACTGAAGTTTTGGGAAGAACAACAAAACAACACTATTAATAAGCAATGGTTGAATTTTCCACTACTACAGAGCCCATCTCACAACTACTTGCCTACCAAATATTACATGACCAAGAGGATTTAATTTTGGCTATCCAGACATGCTTATGTCTCATATTTTACAATCAAGCTCACAAATAAAAATACTCGGCATGATACTTACAATACTTAAAGTTTTGAAGCATGCAGAATATACATTTTTGAACTTCATCAACGTTAACCAAGACATCGATGCCTTAATTGTTTATCTTTTGATCATGCCAAGTAGATTATGTATCATGGCTTATCAATCACGCTTAATGTTTTTGCCAAGCCCTTATTTACAAACCTTCGAAGAAACATTTTATCAAATTTTCTAAAGTTGAATTCAAAATAATGGATGGACAATAATGATAATGTAGCAACCCTAGTGTATGAATATAAGGAATACCAAGGTTGAATTAGAAGAATTGGATCCAGGCTCAGACAAGGTGAAAAATAGCCTCCGAGTTTTAAGTGCTTCCTTGACCATTGGTGGCATGCAATTAAAAGAAATATACTCAGGGAAATCATAACATCAGGTCGGCAGGAGATACGGGGGTAAGAGGTGAAACAATTGGACCATCTCCAGCCACCAACTGTGCATCAAGAAAGCCATCCAATAGTGTATCACGAAAACCCTCAGAAATCCTATCAAGGGATGATAGAGACTAAGAGGGGGAGAGTCTTGCAGAGGACTCAAGACAAGAGAGAGTAGAAGGTAGATGAAAGAAGAGAGGAAAAGCGAGCCCCAAAATTTTCACGAAATGGATCACTTTCTTTTTTCAAAATCTTTTGTACAACCTTGAGAAGCTTTGTAAATGCTCTAGAGGAGTCCTCTAGATGCATGATCCCTAAAGAATGTAACATTACTTTTTTACAATAGGGAGCTTAGTGAATTGTAGAGAAAGTGATGGTCGCTTATGGGAAAGGACCAAATTTAGGGCACATGTATATAAGTCACTTGTGACTCTTTTGTACTGACTTTTGCTTGTGTGTTTGAATCATGGAATGCTTGTCTAGATGTGTTCTCTACCCCTCTCCCAACTCTTTTCGTTGTTTCGATGTGCATGAAGTAGAGGAAGCATAGATTCAGAGTTGGTGCTTCCCACCACTTAGTATTTTGGCCCTCACTTGAAGAATAGTGGTCAAATTGAGCTGGTACCATTGGATGCATCTCATCGACAGCTTCAGAAGGAACCCACTATTGACCATATTTGGGTATTAAAGCTGAGAGATATCGCTTGATTTGTGTTGACTACTGCACCAAGTATCGTGATACATGTCTGGGTTAAGTGGTGTTGTGTGAGGTAGATATCGCCAAATTGCATACATTTTTTGCCCCTTTCCTATATTAAGTATCATTTATGCACAAGTCTTCATACACTTGATTGGGTTAGAGTCTAGGATTGATGACTTAATGCATGTATCAATGCCACTACTATATGCATTTTCCTGATGATTGACATTTAGTTTCTCTCATTGCAAATCCCTAAGACATCGTGAGCTTAGGTACAAACAAGGTCCTCAATTGTGGGTACGGGGCATTTGTTCACTTGCATTTACTAAAGGGAAGCTAGATGAAACCAACAATATGCTTTGGAAGTTTAGAATTTGTGCAAATTTGAACTCCTATGAATTACTTGTGACTCTCATGGGACCGATGGTATTGAATCTAGAACATGTACGATTTGAAAATCTAGCAAATTCAAGATTGACGATTTAGCTAGATCTAGATATTCCATGAGCATGGAAGAGGTGGAATGTTGATGCATTATGTGCAATTTTCACCAACCTTGCAAAAGCACGACATTATTTATGAAGAAACATTTTCCCCCACTGTAAGGTTTACAACTATAAGAGTTATTCTTGCTTTAAGTGCACACTTCAAATGGCCCATTTACCAACTCGACATCAAAAGTTCTTTCCTCAATAGAGATCTTTAAGAAGAGGTCTATGTTGAACAACTTGAGCAAAGTAGTTCATGGACTTGAGCAACGTCCAAGGGCCTATGACAAGATTCACAAGTTTTTCAAGGCTACGGGATTTCAAAGGAGCACTCCCAATGCTAACTTAAACATATATAAAAAAGAGTCAGATGCAATCATCATCCTCTATGTAGATGACTTGATTTTGGGAGGTCCAGATTATTTTAATGCATCTAGTTTATCATCATGCAACTTCACCTTGACTATGTTAGGAAAAATCTTGGTTACTTCATTACTTCTTAGTTCTACACACTTTGAGTCTCTTATACTCTTTCATTTTGTGAGTAGACTCTTCTTTTCATTTTGCTTCTGTGCATGTACTCTCTATATGTACCCTTTATTCGTGAATGGTTTCATATGAGAATTCCCAAATTCACATGCACTACATTTGTATATCATGTGTTGGTTTCACATATTGGGTAGTCGAAGCACACTTTGAATTCTAATGATTTGTTTGAGGGATCTTTTTTGAATGTGAGCCAAGCTTTATATGCCAAACTTCTATCTTTGATAGAGCTTGGGTATCATAATTGAACAAAGAAATGCTATTGGTGTCTTGAAGTTCAAATGTGAACAATCTACTTGTTTTTTCTCCCCTTGTTATCCTTGTGAAACCTTGATATGGATCCGTTACATAGGCTCCATTCTTGGTGAATCGCACTTGCAAACCTTTCTCCACAATTTGACCTAAATTTTTAGGTTTTTAGTAATACTTTGCACATAGAGGACTCTACTCAACATATTCATATTACCATTGGAAGTCTTCACACTCCATATATTCTCCATAGGGTGCCTTGTATCATCACCTTTCTAGACCTCATGCTTATTCTTTGGATCTTCCAAGTATGAGAGCAAGACTACATTCCCTGCTTTTTGGTTTGAACATCCGAAATCAATGTGGAACACATGCCAATTATACTAACCTTCCTTCATTGTCATATTCATAAGTAGAAGTGGATCCTCTTAAGCGTGATCATCTATTTAATTATTGTAGTCTCTCCTTACTTTATATCCTCCTTGATAGTTTTTGTTCTATCCATATAAATTTTTTTATGTACCTCTAGAATTTCCATAACCACCTCTATTGCATCCTCTTCCTCTTTGATTTCTTAGGTTGGTGAAGCAATGCTCTATGATGTGATTTGATAGGCCACATGTGGAAAAGGGTGAAGAACTTTTAGATCTCCTCCTACCTTGTATACTCCTTTGCCTCTTCGTCTTGAGCTTCCACATCTACCTACAAAGTAAACTTGGGAGGTGCTTCCTTCATCATTAGAATTTTTACCTTTTCCTTTGTTATCTTTGCTTTTATTTAGGGTAGAGGATTTGTTACCTTTATAGTTCTCACTATTCTTCAATAGTTTGGACTCATAAGTGAAGAGTTGTCCCATGAGATTGTTGAATTCTGTAACTTGCATATCCATGCATAAGTCCATGGTAGTGGTGAAAGCTTCTCACTTGTCATCAGCCTTGATTCCATTGATGACTTGCTTCAAAATTTGCTCTTCATCAGTGATTTCTCTGATACTTCCATGGTCTGCAATGTCCTTCATCTTGATGAAAAAATCATTCACACTTTGCTTGGGCATATTTATGAGTGTTGTGAATTCCATGCATAATCGATTCTTCCTAGCTTTGGTAGTTGAGGAGAAGAATGCTTCGAAAGCATTCCATGTCTCTTGAGAGGTTTTACAATTCCTAATATGAGGAAGTAAGAAATCAGAGATAGAGTTTAGAATATATGACCTTGCCAAATCATCCTTTTCACACCATGTGTTCAAACTTTCGTGCTCTTCTTGAGTTTGTTTTGGAGTATAGACATCATCTCATCTCTTGAGATATATCCATACAATTTTCTCCCTTGCAAGTAAGCCTCCATTCTTAGAGACCATGCTGTTGTGAAAGATGTATGGATACCTCAAGAAATGAGTTGGTACTTCCAAACCCTGCTTAGTAGCTACCCTATTTTTCTTCAGAGTTGTGTTGTAGGCCCTCTTAGCTTGCAAATGACACAAATAAAGTACCTATGTACTTTGAGATGATGCTTCAACCAATTGAATCAAAACAGATAACTTTGTGACTGGCATGTAACTAAAAACTTGCTATTTAGGTCTTGATACCTGCTCGATATTATGCTCAGCACTCACACTACAATAGCAATTAGAAAACTTCCTTATGAGGATATCTATTTAGCTTAAATAGCTAATGTTTCCAAGTGGAATCACTTAAAATGATTTACTGTACATAGAGCAATCAATTTAGCAACTAAAACCTTACCCTCGACTTTTTAGGAGATATGCAAAGAATGATGAGTGACTACTTCGAGGCACTTTTCTCCAAATTGGCTACATCAAATTGCTTCAAGACTCTAAAACCTTGTAAGAGACTTGGAGCTGATTCCAACAACCTATATATCATTGAAAATGATGGAGTAATGACTGAGATATGAGCATTCAAAGTACACTATTTTGAGTGAATATAGCAAAGAAGGAGATGAACATGATCAATGATATATTGTATTATATAACAATGTTATACATGATCATTGACATGAATATGATGCCTAATGATGGTGATAGGAGTAGGCTATAGTATAAGCCTCTCAACTTCAACAAGTGATCTACAATAGGCTCAAAAATGGGGGCACAATAGCCGCGAGATTACAAGTCTCTTTTATAGAGAGATTCTTCAAATTTGAATTTGAAATTCAAATGAATTTCCACCTAAAAGTTATTCCTCTAAATCAGGAGATATTCTCTCATGAGAATTCGTAGCATATTGTTCTCTAACTCCACAAGTTTAGTGGCATTACAAGATTCCTCTAAGTCAAATGACTTTTACAAAAGGTTAATGGTAAAAAGGTATAAGCAAGTGGTCATGTGATCCTTCAATTGTTTGCACAAAAACTCCTTCAATGCCTAGCCAAGTGTGAAGGCTTGTCATTTGCACCAATAGCTCCCCCTCAAGCCAAACATCTTGGCTTGTTCTTCTTCATCAATCCTCTTGAATGTCCTGCAATCCAATCATAGCTTTAAACCTAGTACCGTCAAGTGCTTTGGTCAATAATTTTGCACATTGCATATTAGTGGACACATATGCAAGTTGAATCTCCTTGCTCAATAGCTTCTCTCTCACATAGTGATAGTGACTACTTCTATATGCTTGGTCCTAGAATGATAAATGGGTTTTGCTGCAAGATGTAAAGAACTTGTATTATCACCAAAGATCATTGGTGAGTTAGAATGTAGTCCCAAATCTGCATATAGCAATCTGATCCATATGGCTTCTTGTGTAGCATTGGCTAATCCTTTGTATTCAACCTCAGTTGAGGATAAAGCAACAATAGGTTTCTTCTTGGAAGACCATGAAATGGGCTTAGCACCTGAAAAAGAAAGCTAACCAGAAGTACTCCTCTTGTCATCCTTACAACATGCACAATTTGCATCTGAGTATAGCTTAATGTCCAAATCTGATGTGTATGGAAAGTATAATCCTTGATTTTGAGTACCTTTGAGATACTTTAAAATCCTCTTTGCAGCTTCCAAGTGAGGTGCTCTAGGTTTGTGCATGAATTGAAATAAAACACTTACTCCATAAGCAATATCAATCCTTGTCAATGTTGCATAGTTTAGGCTTCCTACTATGCTTTGATATCCTGCAATATCTTCAAGAAAATCACCTTCATGAGCACTCAACTTTTGGTTTACCTCCATAGGAATGATAGCTATTTTGGCATTCTCCAAGTGGAACTTCTTCAACATGTCCTATACATACTTTCTTTGAGTAATATAAATTCCAGAATTTGTATAGACTAATTCAAGTCCAAGAAAATACTTTAGAAGCCCTAGGTCACTGATTTTGAGCTCCTGCATCATTTGATTCTTGATATGTTTGATGCCATTGGCACTACCTGTAAATATGATATCATCAATATACACACATAAGTATATCAACTATGAATTACTTCTCTTGACAAATAGAGAAGTATCTGCTTTGTTAATGACGAACCCTTCATCTTGAATATAGGTACCTTGCTTGGTCTTCATAACCAAGCAGTTGAGCCATGTAAACCTCCTCTGAAATCCAACCATTAAAGAAAGCATTTTTTACATCTAATTGGTACATATTCCAATTCCTTGATGCAGCCACACTTACCAATACCCTGATGGTTGGCATTTTGGTCACAGGTGAGAAAGTCTCTTCATAATCAACTTCTTGGGTTTGTGCAAAACCCTTAGCCACAAGTCTAGCTTTAAACCTATTTATGGATCCATCTGAATTTCTCTTGACTTTGTAGATTCATCCAGATCCAATTGCCTTCATTGATTCCTTCTTAGACACTAGCTCCCAAGTATCATTCTCCTTGAGTGCTTCTATTTCTTCATCCATAGCTTCCTTCCATTCTGTCTTGGTCTTTGCATCTTCATATGAATTAGGTTCTTCAAGTGATAAATCTTTAGCAAGATAAATGGAATGCATGGTAACTAAGGAAGTGTCATACCCATATCTGATTGGCTTCTTGCTCTCCCTTTGTGATCTTCTTACTGCTTGGTTGGATGATTCAGGTATGTCTTCCAACCTCTTCATCTTGGCCTTGGCCTTTGATTTCCATGCCTTGAATTCTTCTAGATTGATGATGTCCTCATCATCTGTTTTGATGTCTTCAATTTGTCTTGGCTCCTCCTTGATGAGGCTTAGAACATCCTCTTCCAATTCATATGGCAACTTGACTTTCTTGCATTCACTTTCAAACCAAGAATCATTCTCATCAAACACATCTCTACTAACCATAAATCCTTTGTTGGATGGATTATAGAACGTGTATCCTTTCTGCTTTAAATCATACCCTATGAAGATGCACTTCTCTACCTTAGGGTCTAGCTTACCTCTGATTTGAGATGGGATGTGCACATAAGCAACACATCCAAAGATTCTGCAATGATCAAGTGATAGCCTCCTACCACGCCATGCTTCATATGGGGTCATCCCATCAAGTGATTTTGATGGCAACCTCTTAATGAGATAAATGGTAGTAGATACACTCTCTGCCCACAAATAATTAGGTACTGTATCAAATCCATTGGAGAAGTACTCATCTCCTCCATCTGACCTTAATCTCTTTAGGCTTCTTCCTATTTGGTTTTGCACAAGTGCAAGATACTTCTTAAAGCAACTGAACACTTCATCTTTGTGCTTCATAAAATACAAGATAGTCCACCTACTGAAATCATCAATGAAAGATGCATAGTACCTTGAGCCAGAAATTGAAGGCTCCTTGCTTGGTCCCCACACATTTGTGTGGACAAGTTCCAAGTGGTCCTCATGCATGTAGCCTTTCTTTGAGAAGGGTAACCTGTGTGATTTACCAAACTGACATGCACCGCCTTTGTAGATCATATGTTGCTTGGATACATTAGGTATCCCAAGCACACATTGATCTCTACATGTTTGCTTCAAGGTTCTCTCACCAATATTCCCTAATCTTTTATGCCAAATCTCAAGCTGTGACAATGTTTGATCTTTGTAATTATAAAAGTGCAATATTTCTAGTGTCCTCAAGTTCAAATGTAAATAGTAAGCTATTTTTTCTCCCTTGGCAATTTTCTTGAATCCATGTTGTGGATCCTCCACAAAAGCTCCATATTTGTTGAACCTAACCTACAAACCCTTTTCCACAATTTGTCCAACACTCATCAAATTCTTGGTGATTGTAGGTACACAAAGAACCCTGCTCAACAAATTTCTATTCCCATAAGAGGTTTTGACATTTCCTACCTTGACCACTGAATGCTTGGTGTCATCAGCTTTTTGTACTTGGTGCTTTTTGTTGGAGTTAGACGTCTGCGGAAGCACGCGAACAACACGAGGAAGAAGAAGAAGCTTGGAGCACAACACACAATACTTAATGTATTACTAGAGAATGTACAAAGATAAGTAGCCCATTAGGGCAATAGGCGTATATACAAGTAGGGGGAAAAAACCCTCCTAAAGATGGAAAAAAGTGCCTCAGTAGTCCTAGTGTGTTCACACACATTACTACCTAAATATATCAACAAATTCCCCCTAGGAGTGATGCGGTGAACAAGGAGCTCGCTCTCATGTATAAAGAAATGCCAAGCTATGTGTAAATCACTCCACAAAAGGAAGTAAGCCCAAAGCTTTGCGGAAAGCTTCAAAATTCTCCCTAGGCAGAGCCTTCGTGAAAAGGTCTGCAATGCTCTCCTGCGTGGGCACATATGCCAATATGATCTCCCCAGTAGAGAACCTCTCCCTGAAATAGTGATAATGCACCTCAATGTACTTAGTGTGAGCATGGAACACAGGGTTCCTCGCAACTGCCAATGCCCTCTAACTATCAGTGAAGATGGTGGTGGCAGAAGACTGACCAACACCCAAATCATCCATAAGGCATCTGAGCCACACACACTCAAGAGTCGCTGCGAAAGCTACCCTATACTCAGTCTCACAATTGGAAGTGGCCATAGTAGAATGCTTCTTGCTCAACCAAGATATACATGAGCTACCAAGAATGAAGCAAAAGCCACTAATGGACACATGAGTGTCATAGCAACCAGCCCAATCAGAGTTAGAAAAAGCATGCAAATCTGGTCGTAGTGATCCCCCCTTGGGATAAAACAACCCAAGTAGCCAAGTACCACTCAAGTAGCAAAAGATGCGCTTAACCGCCTGCCAATGCTTGACTCCTGGGCAATGCATAAACTTGCTCATCTATGAGATAGCAAACTGAATATCTGGACGAGTAATGCATAAGTAAATCAAGCATCCAATAGCCTGCTGATAGAGAACAACATCAAATGCATCTCTAGCATCATGAAGACTCAATCGTAAACCTATCTCCATAGGAGTGGCAATAGGCTTACAATCTTCAAGGCCAAAACGCTGCAATAATGTGTCAATATATTTTGTTTGACACAAAGCCATTCCACCATCAACTTGCATAAACTGAATGCCCAAATAGTGACGCAAATGCCCCAAATCAAACATCTCAAATGAGGCATGAAAATCAGCCTTAAAATCAGCAATATGCGTGTCATGAGGACCAGTGAGCAGCATGTCATCAGCATAAACCACAATGATCAGAAGTACATCATTAGCACGCTTAACATATAAGGTGCTTTCAGTTGGACTGTTCTCAAAACCATGTGCAATCAGATAGGCATGTATCTTCTCATACCAAACACGTGGTGCTTGCTTTAAACCATATAATGCCTTATTTAACCTGCACACCTGGTTTTCATGCCCTTTCTGCACAAAGCCATGGGGCTGAAAAACATGCACGTCACCATTTAGAAATGCAGTTTTAATGTCCAACTGATGTACATTCCAACCATGATGGGCTGGAAGTGCACAGATGCTCTGAACAATATTCATATGGCATCTAGGTGCAAAGGTCTTATCAAAACCAATGCCTCTTTCGTGTGCATAACCCTTTGCATAAGCCTCACATTATACCTATCAATTGTTCCATCAGGCTTATGCTTCAGCTTGTAAACCCACTTAGTGCCAATGGCCTTCTTGCAAGGAGGCAAGTCACATAAAGACCAAGTACCATTCTTCATTATAGCGTCATATTCAGATTGCATAACAGCCATCCAATTTTCTGAATTTTGTGCTTCATCAAATGAAACAGGCTCATTATCATCACAGAGACTAGATGCAGCCATAGCATAGAAATTTGATGCAAAAGAGGCACTATGAGAACCTGAACGAGTAGGATATGACAGAGATGCATCTAATTTGCTATCACGCAAAGTATGCACTAGCTATATTGGCGTAGTTTTTGCTTGCTTGATATCAACTCTCTCATCAAGAAGTGCATCATGTAAATCTGCATCAGAAATGAAATGATCTGCATCATCACATGAAACCTGCAAAGGCTAAGAAGTTGCCTCATTGGGACCAACACTAGATTTTCCACCTGTAAAAAGAGGTAGCAAAGTATCATACATGTCTTTGGAGCTAACAAATGTCTCCTTGGTACATGAAAGCAATGGTTGAATAGCATCTTCCACAAAAACAACATCACGGGTAACCAGAATACGTTTAGTCTGTGGATGATAAAGAAGATAGCCTTTACTTTCAGAATTGTACCCAACAAAAATACATTTTACTCCTTTATCATCCAATTTTCTGTGATGTTGTTCAGGCAATAATGCATATGCCGCACATTTGACAGACAAAGTTATCAATGCATGTGCCTGGGTATCTCTGCCATCCCCACAAATTTGCTCTCCAATAGGTGTAGCAGAAACCGCAGCACGAACAGAAATATGCAGAATATCATCGGCTTCAATACCTTTTGCCTCAGCTTCTGTACCTACAGTTGTAACAGTTGGAGGTGTGATAGGACATTTTTCAACACCTTGCATAATGTTCCACAGTATTTTTGCAACTAATACATGTCGCATCATATAAGCCCATAATGGGTAGTTGGTACCATCCGACTTATCCTCAACAGCCAACATACAGAATACATCACTACTTTTAGCCATGGCTGGTGACTAAAATACCTTGATGCAAAAAATTGACTATATCTCAAAAAGTTGAACAAAAGTACCCAGATGAGTTCTGCTAAAGCTATAGCAAACTTCGAGATGCTCATACTAGCGAACCAAAATAGGTATATGCCTTTGGCACAAAAAGATAAAATAGCATGCACAAGCGTTGTGATATTGCATTTGGAGGCTGAAATGAGCTCAGATCGCGATTTCGCCACCACAGGGTGAAGCTGTTTTGATCTCAAAAATACACTGAGTATGCCCACCAAAATTCATGTGATTCTTAGACTGCAACTGGAGGAGTATTGACTGTGCCCTAGATGAAGCGATGACATGCTCTGATACCAATTCTTGGAGTTAGATGCCTACGGAAGCACGTGAACAGCACAAGGAAGGAGAAGAAGCTTGGAGCACAACACACAATACTAAATGTATTACTAGAGAATGAACAAAGATAAGTAGCCCATTAGGGCAATAGGCATATATACAAGCTGGGGGAAAAAAACCTTCTAAAGAGGGAAAAAAGTGCCCCGACGGTCCTAGTGTGTTCACACATATCACTACCTAAATATATCAACACTTTTCCTTGGGTTCCTCAAGGTGAGAGAGAAGAGCTACATTGCCTGCTACATGGTTTGAACAAACTGAGTCAATATAGAAGAGGTGTTCATCATTCATACCTTGCTTTGAAGTCATGTTCATAATCAGAAGGGAATCCTCTTGATCCTCTATGTAGTTGTTGTAGTCCTTTCTTGATTTGTATCATTCTTGGTAGTTTTTATTGTAATTGTTCTTCTAGTTGTTGTTATCACCATGGTTGTAGCTTTGATTGTGGTTGAACCTTCCTCTTGATTGTGAGTAGCCACCTCTTTGATATCCTCTTCCTCTCTGATTCTTGAAGTTCCTATAACACTCATCTGTAGTGTGATTAGACAATCCACGTATGTTGCATGGGGAAGAGTTGAAAGGTCTCCCCCTACCTTGCTTACCTCCTCTACCCCTACCTCTTGAGTTCCTGCCTCTTCCTGCATAGTTAGCTTGAGAAGTAGTACCTTCATCTTCAATCTTTTTGCTTTTCCCTTTCTCTTTAGACTTGCCTTTATCTGTGTATATAGCAGAAGAGTTGTTACCTCTTGATGATTCTCTATTTTTGTTGAGCTTGGCTTCATGGGTAAAGAGTTGTCCCATGTATGTGGTAAGATCTAGAATTTGCATGTCCATGTATAAGTCCATAGCAGTTGTGAAGGCTTCCCATTTGTCTTTTTCCTTGTTGCCATTGATTACTTGTCTCACAATTTGCTCCTCTTCAATCTCCTCTCTGATGCCTGCCAATTGGTCTACTGCATCCTTGACTTTGGTCACATATTCTGAAACACTTTGTTTGGGTTGCTTCCTTTGAGTGGTAAACTCAATCCACAATTGATTCTTTCTTGCTCTTGTATTAGAAGAAAAGTATGAAGACAATGTATCCCAAGTCTCTTGAGATGTTTTACAATTCCTAATGTGTGGAAGAAGGAAGTCAGAGATAGAGTTAAGAAGATATGACCTTGCTAATGCATCTTTGGCAAACCATGAGTTGAGTCTTTCAAGCTCCTCTCTTGTAGGTTGTCATTTGCTTTTGAACATGGGCATCTCCTCATCTCTTGATATGTATCCATAGAGACTTCTTGCTTGTAAGTATGTCTTCATCCTCAAGGACCATGCTTGGTAGTTGTTCTTGTCCAACTTATCAATAAAAGAAGGGAAACCATCTCCCATTTTACCTGAAATTGCTATGATACCACTGTTGTCAAAGATGGATGGACACCTCAAGAAATGGGTTGGTATTGCCAAACCTTGGTTAGTACCTACCCTATTTTTCTTTAGACCCTTGTTTTAAGCCCTCTTAGCTTGAAAATGACACAAATAAAGTACCTATGTACTTTGGAGATGATGCTTCAACCAATTGAATCAAAATAGATAACTTTGTGACTAGCATGTAACTAAAAGCTTGTTATTTTGGTCTTGATACTTGCTGGATATTATGCTCAATACTCATACTATAGTAGCCATTAGAAATATTCCTTCTGAGGGTATCTAATTTGCTTAGAGAGCTAATGTTTCCAAGTGGAATCACTTAAAATGATTGACTATACATAGAGCAATCAATTTAGCAACTAAAACCTTACCCCTGACTTTTCAGGAGATATGTAGAGAACGACTAGTGACTACTTGGAGGCGCTTTTCTCCCAATTGGTTGAATCAAATTGCATCAAACTTTGGTAGCTTGTAGTAGACTTGGAGAAAATTCCAACAAGCTATAGATCATTGAAAATGACGGAGTGATGACTGAGATATGAGCATTCAAAGTACACTGTTCTGAGTGAATATAGCAGAGAAGGAGATGAACATGATCAATGACATATTGTATTATATAAAAATGTTGTACATTATCATTGGCATGAATATGATGCCTAATGATGGTGATGGGAGTAGGCTATAATATAAGCCTCTCAACTTCAACAAGTGATTTGCAATATGCTCAAAAATGGGGGCACACTAGCCATGAGATTACAAGTCTCTTTTATAGAGAGATTCTTCAAATTTGAATTCGAAATTCAAATGATTTTCCACCTAAAACTTCTTGCTCTAAATGATGAAATATTCTCTCATGAGAATTTGTAGCATATTGTTCTCCTAACTCCACGAGTTTAGTGGCATTACAAGATTCCTCTAAGTCAAATGACTTTTACAAAAGGTTAATGGTAAAAAGGTATAAGCAAGGGGTCATGTGATCCTTCAGTTGTTTGCACAAAAACTCCTTCAATGCCTAGCCAAGTGTGAAGGCTTGTCATTTGCACCAACACATGCTGTGTAGTTTCTTTGATCCAATTTGTCAATTGATGAGGGAAACCCATCACCCATAGTGTATGACTATGCTATGATACCATTGTGAGGAGTGATGGCTAGTATAAAGAGATGAGAGGGTCTTGGCAAAAACCTACTCTGGACCATAATGACCATACTTTGTTCTAAAATTTTTCTTCACAATATCTTCTTTGATTATGATCTAATGATAACCTTGGCATGAATCAATCTTTAAAAAATCTTCTTTAGATGCCTTTAAATTGTCAAAGAGATCTTCAACAAGTGGCATGGGGAAGTTGTTCTTTTTTATAAGATTGTTTAAATCCCTATAATCTACACACAACCTCATGGTACCATCTTTAATTCAAGTATCTGAGGTGAGAGATATGGATTGATTTGTGCTTGCTACTATAACAAGTATCACTATATGCATTTCTAGTGAGAGAGGTAACATGATAGGTAGTTATATCTGATCTGCATGCATTATTTATTCATTCACTGCTTAAGCCGTTGTGAGAGCACATGTCCTCATACACTTGAATTGGTCTAAGTCCATGGATTGATAATTTAATGATTGTGTCAATTCACCACTATATGCACCTTATTGATGATTGAGGTATAGTCTCCTTCATCATAAGTCCCTAAGGCATTGTGAGCTTAGGTACACATGTTTTTGGCACTGTTGGTGGGGATCAAACTGATGAAGGTGCATTCATGATGGCTAAAGCATTGGTGTGAAGGTAGTAAGCATGAAGAAGTAATATGAGAATTGTGGAAAAGTCCAAAAATTCTTGCACTTATTACTTCATACACTTGTGTGTGTGACAAGTTTTTAGGTTTAGGGTTGGAAGTGAAGGAGTTAGGATTAGAAAGTAGGAAGGAGTGTGTGGAAGTAGAGTAGATAGTCATTTGAAAAAAATCACCAAAACAAAATATCAAACTCTCCAAGCTTTCAATTGAGTCTCTAGTCACATCCAAAAGTTAAAACCTAGAATCTCACATTTGTATTCACTTGTTTCAATACAAGTATCGTGGAGCAATTTGGTGATTGGTATCTTGGAGCTTGTATTATCCAGAACTCGGCACATAGTTGGAGTTTAGATCTGAAACTTGAGCAACATACTCTTTGAGGTAAGCATTCTAAGATGCATAACACAAAAATTTTCTTTCTCACTCATAGGGTGTGAGACGACATAAACCATGTATCGTAAGCGATGTATCATGGGAGTAAGTAGAGTTATCATAACCAAAGGCACATAGGGGTGACAAGGAGAACACAAGGAACCGACACATATAAAACTTGCAAAGTTTGGACTCCTCAAAGTCCAAGTATCATGGCTGGTTGAGTTGTATCACAATACCAAATTCCCATGTGTCATGATACTTGGTAGGTATTGTGTATCACTGATACCTTATACTCCCCCATCTATCATGATACCTACATATCATGTATCATCAGGCCGAGTATCATGATCACTAAGTGTCATGTATCCTCGATACTAAGAGGTATCATGTATCGCGACTGGACTCGTATCATGTATCATCTAGTTGAGATATCATGTCTTGTGTACTCTTGTAAGTATCATTTATCACCAGTTTGTAGTATCATGTATCATAACTATGATAGGTATCATGTATCATGACTATGACCTATATTGTGTATCGTTGTCCAATCTAGTATTGTGTCATGAGAATGTGTATCATGTATCATAGGAAGAAGAGATATAGTGTCTTGTAGAGACCCACATATCGTGTATTGTAGACCACCAAGTGTCATGTATTGCCTTCAAAGAGGTATCATGTATTGTGCGACGTCAAAAATCATGTATCTTGGAAAATAGAAAGAGCTATAAAAGGACTCAGAAAAAAATTTAACATTTACAATGCTTAATTATTGATCTAAATCACACCTTAGACTTGGTAGATCATCCCAAGGAGACCCAAGGTCCTAGGTGGTGAATGAACCTAAGGTCAAGATGAGTGCTAGGGAGTCAAAGAAGTGTAATATCTTTAGTAGGAAGTGTCACACAAAGTAGTATTCATTTCATCTATTTAGACACATCTAGTGACTCAGAAAGAGAATCAGTCATGGCCTCTAAAGAAATGCATAGCTCAATGCCTTTCGTAGGGCTCATGTCTGTGATAGAAGGTGAGTATAGGATGTCCCAGTTGCAATACATTTCCACTAATGTGCATGGCCTACATATCTACCTAGATGGCCTCAATAGGTATGTGTCAAGAATGAAAAATTATATAGAATGAGGGATTGTGCCAAGATGAGTTGTAAAATATGAAGGGGGATTCTACATGAATAATTGGGACATATATATGCAACAGTGAATGAACACCCAGAGAGAATGAATGAAAGAGGAGAAGTTGAGGAACTAGAAAATCCTACTCGACCCGATAGTGGAGAAATGCTGATCACTCCTAGAGGAAAGTCAATAATAACCAATGTGTGGAGAGGATATCAAATCCCTCAAGATGATGACTTGACGGATGTTTATATGGTAAGTGTACTTGACATATTGCTAGAAGCAACTTCACCTATACAAGGAGAAGGCATCAACCCCGCCATTATCTATAAACTACAAGATCTAGAAGACTTTTCTAGAGTGACCTATCTAGACCAAAATGAAATGAGATATTGGCCTCTTGATGACTTTGACAAGTCTAGATTAAGATACCTAGGGTTGCCAATGTTTCCTTCCAGAGATGAGGCAACCACTTCTCATAACTATCCTAGAACATAACAAAGTATTGAAAACCTAGTGTGAGTGAAAAAAGTCAACAAAGTGTGCCAATCAAGCCATAAGTGCACTTCTTTGTGCAATGAACCAATCCCAACTATTAGGCAAACCCAAGAAGTAGAAATGCAAATAGGCCACCCTTCCCAATGAGACCACCACAAGGAGTAGGACCACGAATACAACCAATACGTCGTATTGTCCCTATAGTCCTTCGAACACCAGAACCAGGTAGAAGACTAAGGCCTCTTCAAGTAGCCAAATGCATGAGAAATCATTATGATGGTTCTAGAGATACATATGATCACATATCCAAATTTAAGCAATTGTTACGTGTAGAACAAGTAGACGGCTTCTTTGTCCAAAATGAATCCTTTGGCCTCACCCTTAGTAGAACAACACTAACTTGGTTCCAATCTTTGGACCCGAACCATTTTGTAAATATTGATAAATTCTTTTAAGAATTCATTGGTGAATTCACCAAGTGGGGTATCAAGCACAACTCCTCTTCTTTAATCCATGGATTCAAATACACTCGGAATGAGTCTATAAAATCAGCAATTAGGTGGTTCAATCAATATGTAGACAGGTGTCCCATGATAGAGAGATCCTCCCAACGAAAGATGATATCTCTATTCTTAGACGGCTTGACTAATGGGACATTAAGAACCTTGTTTTATGTGAAACGATTGCAGACACTAAGTGATTGTATACGGAAATGCATCGACTTGGAAGATAACCTTGCTGATGACTTGCAAATACCTTAGAATCCCATGAAGTCTAAAGATATGATGAGTAATGCAACTTCCCAAACCAGTAATATGGAAGAGCTTGTGGACTTGGTGACTATGAAACTAGGTGTTCATAGATAGAAAAACTACCAGAATCCTCCCTTGAGGGTACCCATGCTAAGAAGATGCATGCATTGTGGAGGGGACCACCCATCTCATACTTGTGTGTGAGGAGGCCTAGTTCCCCACAACCTTACCAATGCAACAGGCAACAAACCCAAGGACCCAATTTGTATTTTCATATTGAATAGAAATATGTTAATCATACCACTAAATTTTTTTTCCCTCCAATAGACAATTGAGACCATTCATATCACCACAATATAAACCATATGGATACCTCCTAGAGATCTAAGCAAATAGGTTCCTAGATATGGCCCATATCAAGGACCTCCTATGGCAGCAAGATCTTATGAATATAGAGGATACAATCAGCCACAAACAATACTAGGGTAGCAACCCCCACATCCTCAGAATGTAATACGTGTGAAGTATGCACAAACGGAAGAGAATCTTGAGAGAGCTATTGTGCCCTCCAAACCATTGAAGAACTCAAATAACCTTAGTCAAGGATTCTATCAAATCCAAGGGGACTACTACTCTTTTGACACTAGTCTTGTGGATTATCAACAGGCCTATGAGCAACACTATCATGGATATTGTGAGGAGATGGTTTGGTTATGTCCAGAGATGAGGTAGTGTTGCACAAAACTTGTTCTACACCTGCCAATCTAACTTCAAGGATTGATATTAAACTCCTTCAGCTTTTCAATGATGCATTTAGAACTACAAGATCCTTTGGAGCATCACTCTCAATTATTTTCACCAAAATAGTGAACTTGTATATGCAATAAATATGAATAACCTTCTATTTTGGGAATAGGTCTCATTATTATGCTCAGAGCTCACAACCTGGTATGAATTGACCAAAAAGCTTTTGCACACATCTAATTGGAGTATGCAGCTAACTAAAGAAAGTTATTACATGAATTTAATTGCACCATACACATAGAGAAATGAATCTAACAATTCAAGGGGATCATCCCTACTTTTTAGGATCTAGAAGGTGTGCAAACACAATCACCTGCTATACTTCATATCTTGAGATTTGTTGAATCGATCTTGATGAAACTTGATACATGTACACTATCATTAGACACTCTGTTCTAACTATCACAAGTTAAAGTATAGAAAATGAGTGAGTACACGTAGAGAAATCAATTCTACAAGATCACTGTAATGATGAAGATGCACCAGTAGATAGTAGACAGAAATGTACTTGAAGAAATGTATCAAATTGTAAATTCTATTGAACATATGATAGAGAGGAAGTGTATTAGACTACACATAGGTAGTGTGAGCTCAATGTATGCTTAAGTCTATACCTCAATGCCTCTTAGATTGACTCACTTATCTTGCCACTAAAAGTATGTGTATTTATACACATATCTTTGACATTGGATTTTGAATTTTCCCTCACCTAAAAGTGTTTCTTATACTTTAGGAACATAATTTATTTGATTCCTCTACCAAATGAGTCCTAGGTTTTCTTTCTTAAATTCAAAAGATCCACCTTCTTTTGACTTTCACAATTATCCAAAGTAAATGCACTCAATTTGATGAGCATGAGTTCATATGTGGTTCTTCATGTGAAGAGTTAAATGAATGTGTAGTCAAGAGACTTTAGCAATGCACTTAGGCTTGCTAATTGCACCAACAGCTCTCCCTCAAGCCTAAGATGCTTGAGTCTTTAATCCTTCATGATCTCCTACAATCTAATCATTGATTTGAATATTTTTAATTTGCTTCCATCCAATGCCTTTTGTCATCATATCTTCACATTGTTCACAAGTTTATACATATGAGAGTTGAATCTCTTTGCTCATAATCTTCTCTCTAGTATAATGATAACGAAATTCTATAACTTTAGTCCTGGCATGATAAATTGGGTTGGCAACAAGATGTAATGAGCTAATATTATCTCCAAATATATGTGGAGCTAAAGTGTTCAAGCCTAAATATGAATATAGGGTTCTAATCCACATAGCTTCTTGTGTAGCATTTGCAAGGCCTCTATATTTATCCTTTGTTAATGAAAGAGCAATTATGGGTTGCTTCTTGGAAGATCATGAAATCAACTTTGTACCTACAAAAGTAAGATAACCAGATGTGCTTCTTCTATCATCTTTAGAGCCTGCCCAATCTACATCATGAAAGAGTTTAACATCTATATCAGATGTATATGGATAGTATAACCCTTCATTGATTGTGCCCTTCAAATACTTCAGAATTCTCTTGGATACTTCCATGTGAGGTTTTCGCAGAGTTTGCATGAACTGGCTCAGTACACTTACTCCATAGAAAATATCTACTCTAGTTAGAGTAGCATAATTCAAGCTTCCAACAAGACTTTGATAGCTAGTTATTTCTTCAATTATCTCCCCTTCATGAGCACTTAACTTCAGATTTACCTCCATGGTTGTACCTACAACCTTTGTATTTTCCATCTTGAACTTAGAGAGAATGTCTCCAATGTGCTTCCTCTGAGTGACGAACATAACTTTCCCTATATATACCACTTCCAAACCTAGGAAGTATGTGAGCAAACAAAGATCACTGATCATGAACTCCTCCTTCATTTGAGCTTTGATATTTTTGATTCCATCTGCATTATTTCTTGTAATTATTATATCATCCACATATACACAAAGGTATATGACCTTTGAATGATTCCTCTTAGTGACGAGGAAGGATCTGCCTTGCTTACAATAAAGCCTTTGTCCTACAAGTAAGTGACAAATCTATGATTCCAAGCTCTAGGAGCTTGCTTCAAGCCATACAAGGCTTTCGTTAACTAACACACATATTCAGGGTATGATTGATGTTCAAAACTAGGAAGTTGAGCCATATATACCTCCTCTGATATCCATCCATTTAAAAAAGCATTTTTAACATCCATTTGATATACCTTCCAATTCTTGGAAGATGCAACACTCATGAGTATCCTAATAATATGCATTTTTTCATAGGTAAAAATGTTTTTTCATCATCAATACCTTTGCTATACTTTATGGAATAATGGAATGTTATATGGATTTTAATATCTTGTGGTTTTTTATGTGATTGTCTTTTGATTTAGTAGGTGAAGAATCATGCGGAGGTGAATGCATGTGGATTTATTCACATATTTTTGAAGATAATTAAAAGATAGTATTTTAGATATTTTTTGTAAAAATAATAGATCGGTTAGAAAGCAGCATTTTTGTGAAAATAGTAGATCGCTTAGAAAGTAAGGATTTTGTGAATAAAGTAGATTTTCATAAATGCACAATTTTCAAAGAACTGCCCTCATGTATCTTCTATTTAGGACATGATAAAAAATACCTATAAATACACATACTCTTATAGACTCATCCATCAGAGTATGCGGGGAAGATTGTACTCGATCTTGTGTTCATTCTCTTGTGTCTTTCTATTTTGTGTATGCTTTTGTGAGATTTCATTTTTGTACTATCTCTACGTATGTGTGTCTGCAAGATCTAGTCAAAAGTGGTATTAGAGCCTGTACATGTTTGCGAATGTGTACTTCTTGGTGTTCGATCATGATTCATGGCATCCATTTATGATTTGGCATCCATTTTGTCGGGTCTAGGTTTGTGTTTGTCACTTCATGTTTTTTTTGGTTTGTTGATGTCTTTTTTTATTTTTTTCGAATATGTTATATTGTGACACTGTACTCACTATGGTCACTATACTCACTGTGCTCCCTGCACTCACTATACTCACTATGCTCACTATAATCATTGTGCTCACTATGCTCAAGTTTGTTTATCAAGTTCGATTATCAATTCGGTTATCCATGTGGCTATCCATACTATCTATGCATATGTGCATTTGCAAGATCCAATCAACAATGGTATCAAAGCTTGCATACATTTGCAGAGATGTACTTCTTGATGTTCAGTCATGATTCCCAACATCCATTTGTGATTTGGCAGCTATTTCGATCGTCCAGTCTAGGTTTGCATTAGTCAATTCATGTTTTTTTTGTTCATTGATGCCTTTTTCAAATTTCTTTGAATATGTTAGGATGGCCCTGTGCACTGCGCTCCAAGGCATCGACTAAGGCATAGAATTATTGCATAACTTTGGCATCTTTGCTCTAGTACTCATGGTTCTCTTGGTTCACTTTGGTTCTCTTTGTTCATTTTGGTTCACTTTGGTTCCCTTTGGTTCCTTTGGCTACACTTGAAACATCTCTAACTAATGGGTGGTAATAAGAGCTTACTTATCTTCCTAGTTAGCTTATTTATTTCCCTAGTTAGCTTATTTATTTCCCTAGTTATCTTACTTACTTCTCTCTTTAGCATGTAGGGGATTTGAACCCACAACTTCTCACTTCCAAGAGATATGCTTTATCCACTAATTTATTAGTTTACCTAATACTCTTATATATATATATATATATATATATATATATATATATATATATATATATATATATATATATATATATATATATCCAAGACAAAACTTTTTCTTTTCTATTTCAATTCCAATATTGCTATAATTATTTTCACATGTTTAGTAATAGGTTTTGCTTCTATATAAGGCCATGGATCCTACCCATAGTATAAAGGATTTTGGTAAGTTATTTATTAATTGTTATTTATTAAATGTATTTTTCCTCATCATGGTAGGTTATTTATCAAATGTATTTTTCCACATCATGGTTTTCCAAAAGTTATTCTATCATATCGAGATGTTTGTTTTTTATATCACTTTTGGGTTGCATTATTTAAAAAGAAGGGTTCTAAAATAGACTTTAGTTTTGCATATCATTCAGAGTCACATTAAATTCAAGTTTTCCATTTCCATGCATGTGTTATTACATGGAATATGCTTATGATTCTTCAATGAGGGGACATATGATTGGCCATCCATCTCTATTTTATTCTTATCAATTGAGTTCAATTGCTCGTCAACTGGGAGGCATGTTATACTTTATGGAATAATGAAATGTTATATGGTTTTTAATGTCTTGAGTTTTTTAATGTGATTGTGTTTTGATTTAACAGGTGAAGAATCATGAAGGCATGAGCACGCATGGATTTATTTAGATATTTTTGTAAAAATAATAGATTGCTTAGAAAGCGATGTTTTTGTAAAAATAGTAGATCGCTTAGACAGGAGAAATTTTGTAAATAAGACAAAGTTTCATAAATGAAAACTTTTTGAAGTGCCACCCTCATGCGCCTTCTATTCAGGATGTAATGAAAAATACCTATAAATACACATACTGTGAAATAATCATCCATTAGAGTATGTACCCAATCTTGTGTTCAGTCTCTTGCCTCTTTCTATTACGCTTTTGTGAGATTTCATTTTTATACTATCTTTGCATATGTGCGTCTGCAAGATCCGATCAACAACCTTGGGTTTGAGCAAATCTTTTGGCTACAAGCCTTGCTTTGTACCTGTTAATTGAACCATCAAAATTCTTCTTTACCTTGTAAATCCATCTTGGACCAATGATCTTCGTAGATGGAGTCTTGGGTACCAACTCCCAAGTCTTGTAAAGCTTCTATTTCTTCTTGTAAAGCTTCTAATTCTCTTGTAAAGCTTATATTTCTTCTTCCATGGCACTTCTCCATTTTGGCTTCTTCATAGGTAGAAGATTCTTTAGAGTTTGAGTCTTATGCTATGTATATTGAATGTTTAGTGACCAAAGAAGTTTCATAACCATACCTTATTGGTTTCCTTTTCTCTCTAGTATACCTTCTTATAGTTTGTTGAGATGATTCACTCCTGCACTTGGCTTTGCCTTTGGAGTTGCAAGAATTGATTTCTCTTCTTGGAGTCCTTTGATCATTATCATAATCACTTGATGCTTCAAGTGTGAGTTCATTCCTCTTTGATAATTTTGGAAATTCTTCCTCTAGATCATTTTGATTTTCCTTCAATCATCTTCAAACCAAGATTTTTTTTCATCAAACACATCTCTACTTATAATGAATCCTTTCTTGCTTGGATTGTATAGCCTATAACATTTATGATTAAGCTCATAGCCAACAAAGATGCATTTCTCTAGCTTTGGATCTATTTTTTCTCTCATTTGTGAAGGTATGTGTGCATATGCTATGTTGGTGCAATTAAGCACAAGCCTACATACTTGGTGAATACACATAAGCTTGATGTATTAGCATATCACTTGAGAAGCTTCATATGTACAACCTCTTGTAACTTTGAGTTTAATTACCTACTGTAAAAGGTCAATAAACCCATGAGGAGTTTCATTGACATCTTCAGCATACTATCTACTTTGATCCTACAAAGTTTCATTGAATTTGGTTCTCGCAATCGTTGGATATCATTTGATTAATGCTCATTGGTCTATGATTGTCAAGGCTCGTAAAACTCAGGGTAGTTGCTTAACTTGCTAAACAGAATTCTCTACATATAGTTTATCATTTTAGATGATCCACTCATGAATGGTAGCTTCTTAAGCTAATTGAAGTTCCCCAAAAGGAATTTTACTAATTGCTCTTGTACTAAGAGAATTGAGAAAAACACTGAGTAGGTGTCTCAACCAAAATAGCAAATTTTGTGCATTGAATCATGTGCCTACCTATCTATTTTGATCCTATCATTTGTGCATCATCTTCCAAGCAACATAGATGATCGTTTATAATTATTAGATAGCTAAGGAGACCCACAATACTCTCTAGTCATCACTTATAGCAGCTGTGAAGTAGGTTTTAGCTTCACCAACTCATCTCTTGTGATTATCCACCATCTCCTCCAACAGTGGTATCAGAGCAAGCACAATCAAGATGGGAGATGGCTTTCCATCCTTCATTGACAAATTGGATAGGAACAATTACTCAACATGGTCCCTAAGGATGCAAGCATGCATTCAAGGGAGAAGCTTATATGGATATATCTCAAGAGATGAAGACATGCCAATCTTCAGGAGCAAGAATCAACCAACAAGGGAAGAGAAAGAGAGGCTAACCACATGGTGTGCAAAGGATGCTCTTGCAAGGTCATATTTACTAAGATCAATCTCTGATTTCTTGTTACCTCATGTTAGAAACTGTAAAACCTCCCAAGAGACTTGGGAAGTGCTTTCATCATATTTCTCCTCCAACACAAGAGCAAGGAAGAATCAATTGTGGATGGAATTCAAAACTCTCAAGAAGCAATCAAAGCAAGCAGTGGCTGACTATGTAACCAAATAGAAGGATTTTGTAGACCAACTTGCAAGCATTGGAGAAGAGATAGAGGAAGAGCACATAGCGAGGCAAATCATCAATGGAATTAAAGCTGATGACAAGTGGGAATCCTTCACCATTGCAATGGATCTCTATATGGATATGTAGATACTTGATCTCAACACCTTGATGGGAGAACTCTTCACCCATGAAGCAAAGCTTAACAAAAATGGTGACAACTCAAGAGGTAACCAATCCACTGCCCTTTATACAGATAAGAATAAAGCTAAGGATAAATGTAAAAGTAAGAAACAAGATCAAGAGGATAATACCTCTAAAGCTAATTATGTAGGAAGAGGAAGAGGTGCTAGATGTTGATATATTTTGGTAGTGATGTGTGTGAACACACTAGGACTGCCGGGGCACTTTTTTCCCTCTTTAGGAGGTTTTTTCCCCTGGCTTGTAAATATGCCTATTGCCCTAATGGGCTATTTATCTTTGTACATTCTCTAGTAATACATTTAGTATTGTGTGTTGTGCTCCAAGCTTCTTCTCCTTCCTTGTGTTGTTCACGTGCTTTCGCAGACGTCTATCTCCAACAATTGGTATCAGAGCAGATGGTCGCTTCATCTAGGGTGCCATCGACACTTCTTCAGTTGCACTCCTCCTGTGCTGAAATCTCAATCTAAGCTCGTTTTCGCCTCCGAACGCACTATCATAGTGCTTGTGCAGGCTATTTAGTCTTTTTGTGCCAAAGGTAAATACCAATTTCTGTTCATCAGTATAAGCGTCTCGAAGTGCGCTACAGGTCTAGCAGAATTCGTCTAAGCAATTTTGTTCAACTTTTTGAGATACAATCAATTTTCTGTATCAAGGTATTTTAGTCACCAGCCATGGCTGAAAGCAGTGATATATTCCGTATGTTGGCTGTTGAGGATAAGTTGGATGGTACCAACTACCCATTATGGGCTTACATGATGTGACATGTATTGGTTGCAAAACGATTGTGGAACATTGTGCAGGGTGTTGAAAAACGTCCTATCACACCTGCAACTATTACAACTGTAGGTACAGAAGCTGAGGCAAAAGATGTCGAAGATGATGATATTCTGCATAGCTTTTTCAACAATTTTTCTATGAAAGCTGGTACTAATAATAAGACCTGATCCAAGGATATTGCAAATGAGAATTAATTATTACCTCAAACCAGTCATTATCAAACTCTTGTTTGGTCTTCAATTTGTCATCCTTCTTTATTCTATGCATAGATGTTCCGTTATCTTCTTCCTAGAATAAAATCTGAAATTGTTCTTGCTTCTGTTGATCCTGCTGAATTCGTTTCTCCACTTGGACCCGAATCTATCTTTGCTCCTTCCAATCACTAGGACCTTTATTCTTTGACCTTGTAACTACCAAAACACCCACATCCTTAACCAAAGTTCATTTCTTACAATCACAATTCCATTTATTTGCATGATCTTGATTTCAAGTTTTCGATGTACTTCCACCAGGATCATTACAAAATTCCTTGTTTGATAAATCTATTACTATAACATTCGTCTGAGAAGCTTCTTGATCCTATTGCTAATGCTACCCTTGTTGGTTGTTTTGATTATAAGAAACAATTGGTATACCCCTTTCTTCTCTATGCTTGACCCATAAAGGACAATTTGGCCTGATCCAATGATCTCGTGCAGAGCAATATCCACATGGCATCACTGTAGGTGGTCTGCCTTGCTGATTCCCTTGTTGATTGCCCTGATAACACTACAACATATCGAGGGAATACCGATGATCAGCATATTGACGGTCAGTTGTCGGCGTCGGTATGACCCTCAGACAATTTGGGAAAGCTGCTTTGCCTCAGAAAGACTGCGTCAGTATAAGCATCGGTAATTTACTGGAATTACCGATGCCATCTTTTTAACCGGGCCCGAAACCAGAATTCCTCATTCTGAGCGTTTTGAATCTAGATCTTCTCTAGTCGGGTTTGTGCGTGCCAATAGCATATCTCTGTTTGTCACTCTTTCTCTCTCTCTCTCCCTCCCTCTCTCTCACTCTCTCTCTCTCTCCCTCCCTCTCTCTCACTCTCTCTCTCCCTCCCTTTCTCGCACTCTCTCTCCCTCTCTCTTCCTCCTTCTCTCTCCCTCCCTCTCTCTCTCTCTAAACACATCTCTATCTTTATAGATATGAAGTTTTGGTAAGTAGATCGCACATATTGTAGCACTCTTTTTTCTTTCTTTATGTTTTTGCTTTACTAATATGTTCTCTGTTTGGTTTTGCAATAGATTTTGGGATCAAATCTTTGGAAATTCGACGAAGGAGAACTTCAAATGGATTTTGATGACCTTGATTCAAAGAATTCTCTCTCTCTCTCTCTCTCTCTGTCTCTCTCCCTCTTCTTCCCTCTCTCTCTCTCTCTAAGCACACCTCTATTTTTATAGATCTGACGCTTTGGTAAGTAGATCGCACATAATGTAGCACTCTTTTTTCTTTCTTTATGTTTTTGCTTTTCTAATATCTTCTCTCTTTATTTTTGCAAGCGATTTTTGGGATCAAATCTTTGGAAATTCGATGAAGGAGAACTTCAAGTGGATTTTGACATGGATTCATGTATGCATATGCATACATGAATGCATATGCATACATGAATGCATATGCATACATGAATGCATATGCATACAAGCATGTATATGCATACATGAATGCATATGCATACAAGCATGCATATGCATACAAGCATGCATATGCATACAAGCATGCATATGCATACAAGCATGCATATGCATACATGCATGCATATGCATACATGCATGCATATGCATACATACATGCATATGCATACAAGCATGCATATGCATACATGAATGCATATGCATACATGAATGCATATGCATACATGAATGCATATGCATACAAGAATGCATATGCATACATACATGCATATGCATACAAGCATGCATATGCATACACATACATGCATATGCATACATGAATGCATATGCATACAAACATGCATATGCATACATGAATGCATATGCATACATGAATGCATATGCATACATGAATGCATATGCATACAAGCATGCATATGCATACATGAATGCATATGCATACAAGCATGCATATGCATACAAGCATGCATATGCATACAAGCATGCATATGCATACAACATGCATATGCATACAACATGCATATGCATACAACATGCATATGCATACATGAATGCATATGCATACATGAATGCATATGCATACATGAATGCATATGCATACAAACATGCATATGCATACATACATGCATATGCATACATGAATGCATATGCATACACATACATGCATATGCATACACATGCATATGCATACATGAATGCATATGCATACAAGCATGCATATGCATACAAGCATGCATATGCATACATATGCATACAAGCATGCATATGCATACATGAATGCATATGCATACAAGCATGCATATGCATACAAGCATGCATATGCATACAAGCATGCATATGCATACAAGCATGCATATGCATACATGAATGCATATGCATACAAGCATGCATATGCATACATGCATGCATATGCATACATGCATGCATATGCATACATGCATGCATATGCATACATGCATGCATATGCATACATGCATGCATATGCATACATGAATGCATATGCATATGCATACATGAATGCATATGCATACATGAATGCATATGCATACATGAATGCATATGCATACATGAATGCATATGCATACATGAATGCATATGCATACATGAATGCATATGCATACATGAATGCATATGCATACAAGCATGCATATGCATACATACATGCATATGCATATATACATGCATATGCATACAAGCATGCATATGCATACATGAATGCATATGCATACATGAATGCATATGCATACATGAATGCATATGCATACATGAATGCATATGCATACAAGCATGCATATGCATACAAGCATGCATATGCATACATGAATGCATATGCATTCATGAATGCATATGCATACATGAATGCGTATGCATACATGAATGCATATGCATACAAGCATGCATATGCATACAAGCATGCATATGCATACAAGCATGCATATGCATACAAGCATGCATATGCATACATGAATGCATATGCATACAAGCATGCATATGCATACACATACATGCATATGCATACACATGCATATACACATGCCACAATTTTGTATCACACTCGCATATGGCAATGATGTAACATAATTTTGTATTCGATTCCTATATGGAAGTGTTTTGTCACATTGCCACAATTTTGTATTACACTCTTATGTGGCAATGATGTACCATAATTTTGTATTCGATTCTTATATGGAAGTGCTTTTTCACATTTTGTATTCGATTCCTATATAGAAGTGCTTTGATACACGTTTGTACATTTTTCATTTATGGAATATACAACTTTTTGTACATGATTTATTGTTCATTTTTGCTCATATAAGTTTATGTTTTGGTTGCCATTAGAGTACATAACACATGTACTTAGTTGGGCAAAGTGTATTGTCTTTTGCTAAACAACATCATGCTGTAGCGAAAGACAACATACTCTGCCCAAAAAAATTTGTGCGGATACGGTTGTCGGTATACGTGTCGGTAGCTCAAGTATGGATGTCGGTATACACATCGGTACACCCAGTATGGACGTCGGTATGGGCATCGGTATATACAACGGTATTACCGGGGCGTATACCGATGCCCATACCGGTGCACATACTGACGTTTATACCGGCGCACATACGGACACTTTCTTTCTGACACGTATACCGACTCTAACACCGACGTCGCGAACAAGTCACGCCCATTCATTTTCCTCGATAGCAGCCTCGGTATACCCTTGATATGTTGTAGTGTAATTTCCTTGTTTGTTTGCCTGACCTCTCCATGGAGGTGTTCCTTGTTGTTGGCTCTGAAAACCATCACATCCTTGAACTAGAATGACCTGATTTCTGCCACTTCATTGTTATTTCTATTGTCTTGTCTTGAATTTTTTCCTCGATGCTTTGGATTATACCAGCACTAACTTATGGTATGTCCTTCTTTATCACAAATTTCGCAAAACCTTTTCTCCTTTAGAGCAATTATGGAGTATACATGTTTCTTTAGTCTACTAATTAAAGCTTCCTCTTTACTTTGCTTACCTTTGTGTTTGCGATGCTTTCTTACCACAACCTCTTCATCTTCACTCTTTGATTCTGAATCAGTCGTTCCTTTTTCTGACTCCCATTTTGAATTGGATTCAACATCTAAACTGGAGTCACGGGTGCTTCTTCTTAGATATGCCAAATCTTCTTTCTACTCTTGTAGCTGCCAACACTAATACATCAAAACTGTTAGCTATATCCACACTTGCCACTACATGCCTAATGGTGCTCCTTAATCCTTTTAGGAAGTAACTTACCAATATCTCATCGGTAAGTCTCTCGTTGCCTTGTAATCTCTCCGTTAAAGTTCTAAATTTTTGAGCATAGTCTTCCACTAACATGTTCTTTTGTCTAATTGCTCTCAACTTCCTCAACACATCAGAGGGAGTCTTTTCTTTCCTAAATCTTTGTAAAAAATGCTGTTTTTAATGCATCACATGTAGCGAAATGAGCAATACCATATTGACTAAACCAGCTCGTTGCTCTGCCTTCTAATGTAGTCGTGAATTGTTGGATTTTTACTCCATCATTGTATATTGTGTCATATCCATTTGCTGCCCTCTTTATTTCAAATTGAGCAACGTGGTAGTCTGCATCTTCCTTTGAAACTCCAAATGCTCTACTTTCACTTTGGGATTTAGAGGTGGTTGCACTATGGGCACTAGCTGAGGTGTACACCTAGTTCTTTGCCTGATCGTCCCTCTAAGTGGATCAAATAGGAGTCGTCTTCTCACTTTTGTGGTTCCTTTTGTCAGGATCAATGCTCCTAGTATTCCTCCCATCAGCCTTACCTCTGCTGCATTTGTTACTCCTTCCTCTTGTTTAGCTTCAAGATTAGAATCCTCTTGTGCTTCAGACCAATCATAAAACTCAAAAGATGACTCCATGTTAGCCACTTGTGCTTGCGCTCTTGTATAGTAAACTTTACTACTTCTTGCTTTCATGCATCTCTTGATTCTTTAGCAAATGCAGTAGGATCACCAAATGTGTTTGGGTTCAACAACACAAAGCTATTGACTCAGACAATTCACTCCCTTGAACACTTCCTAACACAGAAATCTTCTCACAAATAGTGCAATTACTCAGATAGAAAATTTATGATCTACCATACTCAGATGAATACAATGCAAGAATAGAACATTTAGGATAGAGACCGAAAAAATACAAGCTTGCACAAGTGAACAAGAAAGCATTACTTCAGGATTGTCTTCAAAATACAGATATTTAGCATGATTGAAGTACAATTTTGACCTCGGCCTGATAGCATACGTTAGGTCTGAATAATTTTAGCCTGCACAAATACATGAACAGATTCTTTTCCACTTCTCTAGGCTTTTTGTCTCCCTCATAACGCTTCCTCTCCACTCACTTATCCTCGCAAACAAAATTATAACAATCTTCTCACACGACATACCTTAACTAACTTATAACTGTTTCTTTTTAAAATATCACATTGAACAAAATATGGACTCAGCAACCTCCGAGTCTGCAACATTCTGCTTCAACAACCTTCAGAAATCTGACTCACTACTTATTCCTGCACTTTCTCTCCCTTCAACACTAAGTACCACCACATATGAGTGTATCAAGTATGTGGTAACATGTGGAAAAAACCTCTAGCAAACCATAGAGTAAAAAGTGCCCATATATAGGGAAAAGGTTCACATCAAAGCTACTCAAGGAACACATAAGTGTACGAAAGCCCCCTAGAGTGAATGATGTAAACACATATATGGAGTGAAAGATTAGCCCCGAAAAGGTAATAAGCCTAAAGCTTTGTGAAAAGCTTCAAACTTTTCTTGCGGAAGAGCTTTGGTGAATATGTTTGCCACATTATCTTGAGTAGGCACATATACCAAATCAATATCTCCTGCATGCAGGTGCTCTCTCACATAGTGATAATGTATCTCAATATGTTTGGTCCATGCATGAAACACTAGGTTTCATGTAGTAGCCAATGCACGCTGAGTATTAGTGGGAATATGTGTAGGAGCATCAATCTCCATGCAAAGATCCATCAATAGGTGTCTCCGCCATATACACGCCACTATAGCTATGAAAACTACCTTGTACTCAGCTTCACAACTTGATGTCACCACTATAGGTTGCTTCTTATTCAACCAAGATATGCATGAGTATCCAAAGAAAAAGCAATCACCACTAGTGGAAACACAAGTATCATAACAACCAGCGCAATCACTATCTATAAAAGCATGCAAGCATGGTTTAATATCTCTTCCATAAAAGAGACCTGAACCAAAAGTGCCTTTGAGATATCTACGCATGCATTTCACCGCTTGCCAATGCTTAGTGTCAGGGCTATGCATGAATTGACTCAATTGGGAAACTCCATACTATATATCTAGCCTTGTGTTGCATGCATATATAAGACATCCTAGAGCTTGTTGAGAAACAGAAGTGTCAAATGCATCACTGGAATCCTCAATTGAGAGCCTAAATCCTGTCTCAAATGGTGTGGGGACTAGCTTGCAATCCTCAAAGTCAAAACACTCAAGAAGTTTTTCAACATACTTTGCTTGACGCATAACAATTCCCCCCTCAATGGATACAAACTTGATGCCAAGATAGTAGCTCAAAAGACCAAGATAAGTGACATCAAAAGTATGTTCCAAATAATCCATAAGAATATCAAGTTTTGCATCACATGAATTAGTCAAGAGTATGTCATAGACATAAACAACAAGCACTGTAAGATCAGCCCCATCTTTGCATACATAGAGTGTGCTTTCAATTGGACTACATATGAATCCAAGGGCAATCAAGTGCTTATGGATTTTGTCATACCATGCATGTGGAGCTTGCTTGAGACCATACAAGGCTTTATGCAAGCGATAAACCATATGCTTTTTCCCTTTCATGGAAAATGTAGGAGGTTGCTTCACATAGACCTCTTCTTGTAAATCAGCATTCAAGAAAGCTTTCTTTATGTCCACCTGATGTACTTTCCAACATTGATGCACAACCAATGGAACCATGGTATGAATGGTAGACATGTGTGAAGTAGGTGCAAGAGTTTCCTCATAGTCAATGCCATATTGTTGCACATATCCTTTGACAGCCAATCTAGCTTTCTTGCAATCAATGCTACCATCATACTTTCTCTTAATCGTTTAAAACCACTTTCTACTAATGGCATTTTTTCTTTTTGGCAATTCAACCAACTCCCAAGTACCATTCCTATGTATGGAATCCATTTCTAATTGCATAGCACTCATCCATTTTGGATCATCACATGCATCTTCAAAAGTGTTAAATGTTACAGTTACTCGGTTCATACTTGTGGGTTCTTGGGATGGTCAGGGGTCTGATAATTCAGAGCCCCTATATATGTTTTTCTAATTCACTACTTAATTTCAGAATATCAATTTCATTGATTCATCTCGAACGATTACAGAAGATACACTTCAGCGCATAACAATATTAACAATCACCACGATTATGTACCCAACACTCTCACTCTCTCTTTAATATTATTGTTCTACTTCAACTTTGAATAGAGATTTGTACAGACAATTCTGCAATTAATATAACTTCAAAACAGAATCCACTCCAGAGCATCCATACCGAACAGGCAGGCGATTCCTTGTCATCTCTTCCGCGCATATTCTATTGATTAGAAAGAAACGATACAACGTTTGCGTTACACCCTTTTGGTGCATGCCTTTTCTAATTACAAGGATTCTTCTAAGTAATATTCCGACAGCCTTAACATTGGCACGCACGGTGGACTCGAACCTAGCAGGGATAATTACAATGTTTAGGCATCATCAATAATGCCTTGTATGTACATAGAGTGGGCTAATTTAAAAGTGCGGGATATCTTCTGTTTGAGTGACTCTAGCATCTGTGTCAAAATTTGAGGTTCAATCAGATGTGCATCAGTTTGCACAGAGCTGGCAGCAATCACCTGAGTAACTAAGTGGTCCACTTGAGATTGCAGAAATGCTTCTTAAAGGTAAAAATCATTGGCAAGCGTGGCATCCCGTCGTAACTTCATCTCTGCAATTTCTGCATCGATGCAAGAAATTCGCTCCTGTTGGACGCCAAGCTGCTTCTCTCTACTCTTGGGACTGAAATTGCACGGTTTTGAAGAAGTCTTGTCTTTCTTTTTGAATAGCTTCAACTTCCTTCTTCAAGGTGATGGTTCTTCCTATTTCTTCTGTCAGCGACTGGCTCTTCGTGAAAAGTTCTTCAGTGACCTGCTTCAATTCTGCTTCAACGTTCAAAACTTTGGCGGCCAATTCTTGATAATTCTGTTTGGCCGTCACACATTGAGTGCAGGTAGTTTCAAGCATATCACCCAAAGCTTTCATGGCATCATCCCTATCAATGATTGTTTGATTAAGATGGCGGATTTCATCATCCCGGGCTGCAACGATGGTATCCTTCTCCATCAGTTGTCTTTGTAAAAGTTGAATCTGTTCCTGCAATAGACTAGCCTCGCCTTGGGCAGCGATAACTTCTTCTTGGAGAGGTGCGATGTCTGCCTCTAGGAGATCAACTTTGGATTGATACTCCGTACGCATGGATTGCTGAGCGTCTTGGAGTTGGTGAGGGAGGTGCTTGGATAGGCGGAGAAGATAAGTTCCAATATTGGCTAATTGCACCACGGAGTCAGAAATGTTGGGGGTAGAAATTGACCGAGAGGGAATCACCGAAACGATGGCGGAAGAAGAAGGCAGTAAATAATCGGGGGAGGATAGGAGGAGGTTGGTAGTTGTTGAGGGTTAGCGACTGTTTTGGTGAAGGAGGAGGGCTAGGTGGCAAAAGCACTTTGGACGGTGAGATGGGAGGGTTATTGTGAGGTGAAGACGGTAGGGCCAAAATAGTTACCTTGAGAGACTGTAACTCCCATGCAACTACTTCTTCCATGGTGTTCAATTGGTCTTCACTTTGCACAACCTCAGTGACCTTCGTGAGTGCGTCTTCCTGGGACTGAGGTTGTGGCAGAACCATCGAATCATCGGGGTCAGCAACTTCCATTACGGTATCGGGAGCGGCGTGATTCTGAGGAGACGATGGGATAGAAATGATCTTGGTAGAAGAAGTAGTATCTTGCACTTGGACAGAGGAAGAAGGTTGAGCTTGACTGTAGGAGGGGCTTAGTTTCTGACGCTTCCCCTTTAAAAAATGCAGTAGGTCGGCATCATCGTCATCCTCCACAACCTGCACGGATTCTTCATGAAAAAGGAGAGTGTTCATTGGACGGGGCTGGATAGGTTGCATTACGGGGAGCAAGAACGTGAGCAGTTGAGGGAGTTTGGTACGAGGAATGTCAT
>MU261448.1:0-27500 GCA_020310875.1 Ceratopteris richardii
AACGTTTTAGCAACGTCCAAGGCAACGCGTTAGCAACATAGCAACGTTTAGGCCTAGACGTTGCTAAAACGTTGCGAACATTATTTTTTTTGTTTGGGATTTTTTTTAATATATTTTGGTATCCTAAGCTTCCTATAGCGAATACATGATGAAATGCATCCATTTACACATATAAATAAATATACACACATATACATTATGACTTAAGAGTAGATATGAGACATATTGCATGTATATTACACACATGCATGCATAACATACATACATGCATACACACACACACATATATATACACACACATGTCACATACACACATAACATACATAACATACATACACACACACACACACAACATATATATACATACCCACATAACACATGTCACACACACGCGTGCACACACACACATACATATATATATATATATATATATATATATATATATATATATATATATATATATATATATATATATATATATATATATATATATATATATATATATATATATATATATATATATATATATATACACATACATACATACATACATACATATTACATACATACATACATACATACACACACACGCACACATACATACATACATACACACAGACACACAGATAGATAGATAGAGAGACATATATACATACATACATGCATACATGCATACCGATATACATACATACATACTTACATGCAGGCATGCATGCATGCATACATACATACATACATACATACATACATGCATAATATAAGTGGATACATACATACATGCATATCACATACATACATACACAAGTACAGTGATAAGGCCCATAAAGAAAATCATTAACAAATGTACTTCTATAGCTTTCTATGTCTTCCTCATTCTCCATGTTATTTATTCATGTATTGGACAATTTGAACATGATTTAAAATAGTTTCTTGTCCCTCTTAAGCAAAATATAATTTTGAGATTTTTTTGGACTACGAAGAAAATATGCATGTATAGCAACGCGTTGCGAACGTAGCAACGTTGCTAACCGTTAGCAACGTGTTGCGAACCGTTCGCAACGCGTTGCGATGCAACTATGGTATCCTTGTGCTCTATATGGAGGTTTTCATACATTTTCTGGGATCTGTACTATTTTTTTATTGTTCTTGTCTTTTCCAATCTGGCTTTGGACTAGACTTATCGAGGTAGCAACCCAGTTTTTGTTAGTCATTACCTTTGTCAGACGTTGACACTACTCTTTTGAGATTGCTCTTCAACACTTTTCCTTTTTCAGCACACTGGATCAGGGATTCTGACATGGGCCCTGACCACGAGAAGAAATCTCTCTAGTATGAAGTCCCATAGTAACCTGTACATGACTGTTCCTTTCCCGTCTGCTTTGGTCTCTATACTGGAGTGATGGTTTTCTCCTGTAGGTTTGATCTTTATGTGTATCTCAGGTGTCCTTTCATCTTTTTGAAGCATCCTTTTATGCATCAATGTAATTCAATCGAATTTTAAATCCTCCCTGTTTACTTTAGCGAAGATAAAGGAAAGGGCAAAGAGAAGCCACAGGCTTCAGAGATTCTATACAGGCAGGAGAATGAAATATCAGCAAATAACTTATCTTTATCCTTCTGAGAGGACTTATTGTTGCTGAAAGGAAAAACTTGAAGGGATTTTGATGGTTTTATGAATGAATGCATTGCATCTTTGTGGGATATTGGTATTGGAACCTGAATTCAGACACAAGAACATGTCCATGCCTTCTGTATGAGATATCATGGATGCTTTAAGATTGTTGGATATGTCTATAAGGTTAAGGTCTCCATTATGAAAAACCTTTGTAATCAGGTCAATTTACTGAATTCTTGGATGCAGCATGGGAGCCTGTATAGATAACAGTTTTCTTCTATTTGTATCATGCATTTTTATTCAAAACTTCTTTTCAGGGTCTTGTGAAGCGTGAAACACGATTTACATCAAAGCATCCTGCTCCTGAGATTGTTTCAAAAATTGAAGCCACAGCAAAGCCTCTTGGTTTCAATGTGGAGAAGAAAAACTACAAGGTAATGAAGTTGCACTTCTACATACCTTTAAGCAGAATGCTTTCGAGCTCATCTTTTTTCTGTTTGCAGATGAAGATCAAGGGAGAAAAGAAAGGGAGGAAAGGCCACCTTTCTGTTGCAACTCAGGTACTCATGCAGACATCAAATTAGGCTAACAATTGGTAGAATTCGTTTTTGTATCTCTTCAGATAATGGAATGGAAATTTTACAATTTCTTTATCAATATGATGTATAATAAATTTTGTTCATGAATAGCCAATACTTGTATGCCTTGAAATTTCGAAGTGGCCATGAAAATTTACAGCAGACACAGCTTTATTTGATATTTGAATGTCAAGGATGGCCATTTTCAAGCCCTCCATCTTTTTTTGTTCATTCACCAACAGCATCAAACATTGGAAAGATGCCAAAGTATGATTTATCTCTACCTATCGAAGGCAAATCTTAGAAGCACTTGCTAGGAATAGCAGTTTTACATAGTCATGTTAAGTATGGTTACTATTGGATAAGATTTTGTTATTTGTGTCCATCGACGAGTTTTAAATAGCTTTTGAATCTCATTCCAAGGACACAATCAGTGTAGAATCCTGTAGCCTGCCATTATCTGCAAAGTCACTTCAGCCAGCTTGGTAGATAATACTTCTCTAGAAGATGCTGTACAGTATATGAAGATGCTAATTAAAAACTGCTTCTCTGTTACCTCTGTAGCACATTTAAACATTAGGAACAAGCTCCTTCATGCAGGCCCTTGGTTTGGTCGTGACCTTGCTCATGAGGTTTATGAATCTTGCATGTCTTTCTCTAACACTTGGAATAACACATCTAATATGTTTTTTGCTTTTTCTGACAGGTTCTTCAAGTAGCACCTTCTCTTTTTATGGTGGAAGTTCGCAAGGCAGGTGGTGACACATTAGAGTTCCACAATGTAAGTTCATACACTCCTATCTAGCTCCTGCCAGTAACTCTTTACTTACAGAGCATGTATGTGATCATATGTAAACTGTGATGTTGGTACAGTTCTATAAAAATCTATCTGCTGGAATCAAAGACATAGTGTGGAAAACAGATGCAGACCAAGGACAGACAAGTGAGCAGGGAGAGAAAATGAACATTGGGACAAGACTTGGTACCCATGGTCATGGATCTGAGACGGTCCCTGTATAAACAACACACATTTTGTAAAAAAGTCCGATCCATAGGTTCACATCAGTTGAAACATGTAGCATATGTAGATTGGTTCATTCATGCATCAGATTCAATCCTTAATCATCAATTTGGAACTTGATTTTGCGCTTCCATGTAGGTACATTTAATTTCTAGGAAAAGGAAATTCTTCAAGGATACTGCAACTTTGGCAAACAGAAGAAACAATTAAGTAAAAAAATCAGAGTAAATGAACAGAGATCTTTTAGCTGTCACCAGAAGGACAGACTGGAACTCATGGATATCAAGGAACTCATGGATGCCAGAGGATCTTGTTAGCAACATATCTAGGTTGATAGAAGCATGACCATTGTACACCTCTAATATCGTCATTTTACAATTGACTAATTGTGAATTTGTGAATATCATAAGATTTTGGTCAATTGGATTTGTAAACAATATGAAACCTCATTTTAGAAATTTATTTGTAATTATTGAGGCTCGCAGATTGATTTGTACTAGAATTATCAAACGATATCAAATCAACAGGTATGTGTCATACAGACCTAAATGAAGATGACTTGGATTCCACTGTTGTTAGTTCAGATATTGAACACCCCTCTTCCCTCCAACTATTTTTCCTTCATTTCCCCGTCCCCCAAATCCCCTGTTATGCTGCTGCTCGCGGTGCTCGTCACTGTCTGCTCGCGCTGCTGTTCGCGGAGCAAACCCTACGCTGCTCGTCACTCTCTACTCCTGCTACTGCTCGATCTGCTTGTTCAGTCTCTGATCGTCGCCTTCGAGCTTAGACCCATGTTACATTGAGAAAGAGATGTCTATTTCCATTCAACTCATTGTTCATTGTCGAAGTTCATCTGTTTTTTGGGGTCCTTTGAACAGAAAGGTCCTTTTTCAAACCCTAAAAACCCTAACTCCATCGAAACCCTAACCCGACCTTACCACAAACCTAAACCTAACCCTAAACGAAATCATGAACCTCTTTGCCGACTTTCCAGAACCTCCTCTCCTTTAGGACCACCTTGAAACCCTAACCCTAATCTGCACCTAACCCTAGTTCGAACTTAGTTTGAAACCCTAACCCTAGCCTACGTTAACTCTCTCTCTCTTTATCTCTCTCTCTAGAAATTACCACAAAAGCAGCATGGCTAGACTAGAAAAAAAAGGATGTGGAAGACATGATTACTAAAGCAATCAGAGAGGTAAAGAAAGAGGTAGACAGAGTACTAAATCAAGAAATGAGGAAGTCCAATGATAGAATAAGAGCCCTAGAAAAGCATGTCAGACAGATGAAATGAAAGCTGAGATGCATAGGCTATAATAGAAGGGACTACAACAATTATTTAGAAGATCAACCACATGAAGACTCATTGCTTCTCATGAATCTAAACCACATAGAAGGTAAAGAAGATGATCATTTGTTCTACATAGATTCAGGATGTTCAAATCATGTTGGAGGCAACATTGCTCTTCTATTTGATCTGAAAAGTCCAAAGCATAGACATGAAGTACAAACAAGGGATGACACAAAGCACAATGTGGAGAAGATTGGTAATGTCAAAGCTTCTAATGGTAGGACAAACATTCTGAGTAAGGTTCTCTATGTACCCACTATCACTAAAAACCTAATAAGTGTAGGTCAAATAATAAAAAAAAGGCTTGCAAGTTAGGTTCATTCAACATTGAGCTTTTGTGGAAGATCCATGTCAAGGCTTCAAGAATATAGCCCGAGGTGAGAAGCATGGTAGGCTCTTTACTTTTGAAGTAGGAGAAACTAGGAACATAGCTCTATTCACTTTTGGGTCTCAAACCCTAAGTGAGCTTGAAGTGTAGCATAAGAGACTTGCTCATGTGAATGAAAGAACCTTGAAGGATATATGTAGGGATCAAAGTGTTCTAAGACTGGCGAACATATCAAAGCAACACATGATCAACAGGTGTGATACATGTCAGATTGGGAAGGCACAAAGACAACCATTCAACCATAAAGGCTATGTCCACAACAACTTATTGGACTTAGTACATACAGATATATAAGGATAAAGTCAAGAACCTTCATTGGCATGATCAAGGTATTATGTCTCATTTATTGACGACCATAGTAGATGGGCTATTCTATACTTAAACAAGAGTAAGAATGAAGTGTTTGATTACTTCAAGAAGTATCTAGCACATGTGGAGAATCATACAGGTAGATCACTCAAGAAGCTCATATATGATGGAGGGGGAGAATACTTATTCAAAGAGTTTGATGAGTTATTGTAGGACAAAGGTATCAAAAGGGAAGTGACTACCAGGTACTCTCCTCAACTAAATGGGATTGCAGAGAGGATAAACAAGACATTGGTTGGATCAGCCCAAATAATGCTTGAAGAGAAGAAGTTGCCACATTATCTATGGGCAAAAGTTATTTCAACTGTTGTGTACCTTGTCAATAGACTACCATCCAAATCACTTCAAGGTATGACTCCTTATGAAGCATGGCATGGGAGTAAACTTAGTCTTGGACATTGCAAGGTGTTTGGTTGTTTAGCTTATGTGCATGTACCATCACAAATAAGAGGTAAGCTAGATGAAAAGGCAACAAGGGAAGTGTTTATTGGGTACGCCTTAACTCAGATGGGTTACAGGTTCTATAATCCTTCAACCAAGCAATTCACTACAAGTAGGGATGTTGTATTTGAAGAACACATGTCTTGGTATGATGAAGACAAACAAAAGGTAACTCTACCATATGGTCTTGATTTTGATTCTTATCAATTAGGAAGCAAGAATGATACACAGGTCCAGGATCCAAGAAGTGATACAGACGATGTCCGAGATGAAAGAGAAAAGGATTACAAACTATGGAAGTCAAGAGGCAAAGCAAAGATGCAAAAGGTTGGAAAACGCTCCAAAAAAGTACTTAGAACAACAAGAGAGAAGAAACAACGAGAAAGGTATGGATATGATTCCACATTTGTTACAAAGCATTCAATCTACTTGGCAAAAGATTAAATTTCAGAAGAACCATCAACCTATGAAGAGGCAAAGGGAAACCCTTATTGGGAAAAGACCATGAAAGAAGAAATAGATGCATTGAAGGAGATGGACACTTTGGATTTGGTTACAATGTTGCTGAATCAAAAGGTAATTGGTTGCAGATGGGTATAAAGTTAAAAGAAATTTAGATGGATCAATTTGCAGGTACAAGGCAAGATTGGTTGCCAAAGGATGCTCTCAAACTCATGGTATAGACTATGAGGAAACATTCTCATCAGTTGCAAAGATGACTACAATCTAAACATTGCTAAGCATAGTTGCTGCAAGGAATTGGAGACTCCTCCAACTTGATCTGAAAAATGCATTCTTAAATGTTTGGATAAGTGAAGAGGTATACATGTCATAACCACCAGGTTTTGAAAACCCTAATCATCCATCTTATGTTTGCAGACTTAAGAAAGCATTGTATGGATTGAAACAAGCTCTTAGAGCTTGGAATTATAGGTCGGTTACATATCTTTAAGATCAAGGGTTCAAAGCTAGCAACTCAGATCCTTCTCTATTCATTAAAAGGAATCACAATGAGGTTATCTATCTATGTGTAAATGTAGATGATATTATTGTGACAGTTGATGATTTGAATGGCATTCAAAGGATCAACAGACACACATGCAAGAGGAGTTCAAAATCAGTGACTTAGATAAGCTCACATATTTCCTACGTATGGAGATGACATACACAGATGAAGGAATGTATTCGACTTAGAGGAGATACATTTAGGATCTACGTCTCAAGTTCAAAATAGAGAATACTAAACCTGCAGGTACACATTTGGAGATGTACACCTTTGGAGATGAATCATAAACTTAGTATTTATGAAGGTGAGAAAATTGAAGACATGAAAGCATATCAAAGCTTGGTAGGTAGCTTGATATATGCTACTTATACAAGGGAAGACATCTCATATAGTATCGTAGTGCTTAGTCAGTTCATGCACTCACCGAGAAGACCACACATGGATGCAGCTAAGAGAGTACTTAAGTATCTCAAAGGTACAATCAATGAAGAGATATATTCTATCCTTACTCTTCAGATTTGGATATCAAAATCTATTTAGATGCAGATTGGGCAAGAGCTAAGGATGATAGAAGTACTTCTAGTTACTTAGCATTTGCAGGTTCAAAGCTATTGTCATGGAGTTCAAAGAAGAAACCTACAGTTGCTTTATCTTCAACTGAAGCAAAGTAGGTTTGACCATAGCAACTCAAGAGGCAATATGGTTAAAAGCATTGTATACAAATTTGGGACTTGTGAGTTTCAAACCTCACATATTTGGAGATGATGTAAGTTCCATGCATCTAGCAGTAAACCTTATTTTTCATGCAAGCACCAAACACATAGAAGTGCATTAGCATTTCATTAGGGAGAAGCTCATGGCAAAAGAGATTGACGTTTCTTTTGTCCCTATTGAAAAACGAATAGCAGATATGATGACGAAGACACTTGATGGAATAAAGCTTTGTAGATTCAAAGTTATGGCATGTATTCAACCTATTAGAGAATGAAGACTCGAGCATACTTTAGCTTGAGGGGAGCTGTTGGAACATCAAGCTTACACTATGCTTGAGGTGGATTTGATCTACATCAAAAGCTATCGGTTAGATTACATCGAAAGAATATCCGTTGGAGAGTTATTTTACCTATGCTCATTAATACAACCTATGCTCATTTATTGTATTTTTTTGAGAGATTTTTGATGGTTCATTTACTGTTGTAAAAGTGTAGAGCTTTACACATGTAGAAGGAAAAAAAGAGAGCCCAAACGCCACAAATTTAAGGTGGTTGAGTTGCATTTAATCAAGCAATCAATCACCTAAAAGTAGATCAAATTAGATCTTCACTTTTCCTAGTTTGTACGAAAGTGAATTGATTCCCTCCAACAACCATTCCTACCTTCATTTGAATTCAAAATCCACTTGTAGAAGTTGTGGATCACTTCTAGAGTCTATATAAAGACTTCAAAACACTTGTACTATACATGGAAGCAATATACATACACTTGTGACCATCATTGTCTTGCTCCTTCAATTTTCTGCATCATCTTCTTCGCCAACAGTAAGCTTGAAGAAGCTGCTGCTCTCTCTACAGAGCTCCAAATTTGATGAGACATGGCTCATTGGAAATCTATTAGTGTCTAGTTTATGTATATAAATCTTCATAGCATTTGGTTTGGTAGATTGGGAGAAATCTCATTTTTTCTGTCTCGATAAGCTCAAGGGTTGGTCTTGTGCCGATTGGTTGGAAACTTCGTCGCTTTGAAACTCACTTTTCTACCTCCTATGGGTTTCTTTCACACCCCTCTCCTTTCTCCCTGTTTTCTCTTCTTCTCCTCCCATTCCCTTTTTTTTCTCTCCTTCTCTCCGCTCTCTCTCTCTCTCTCTCTCTCTCTCTCTCTATCTATCTATCTATCTATCTCTCTCTCTCTCTCCCTTCCCCCCTCGTCGGGGGCCTATCCCAGCCAGGAGGCTTGCATGAGCACACACACACACACGTGCATGCACATGTAGAGTGAGAAATCAACTCCATGTACTTTGAAAGAACATTATCTTTACTCTTGTTGAGAAGATGGTATAGACAAGTTAAAACTTTAAGAACTCCTATTTATTATTTAATATGAGCATAGGCAGAAGCTGCATGTCTCATGGTCAAATACTGTAATAAGTCAAGGTGAACATAGCCATGGAAATTTGTTGATCACATCCACGTTCTATTTTATCTGTCAACTGTTTACTTATAGTTATATGTTGTTTTCCCTACCCTAGTCTATAGATTCTAAGAGGTGCACCTAGTTTTAATGCATCACATGTGGTTGATTTGCATGGAGTTCAACTGAGAAGATTGATAGCAAAGGGGGGGAGTAACATATTTGATATACTATGCATGGCTTTATTTTTGAAATAATGTAATAGAACTGAAAGGAAAAAGGAGAGGAAGAAAGAAATTAAGATGTGATTGTCTTTTATCAGATACATGAAACTATTGTCCATGTAGGAGCATTAATTATTTGGTCTCAGCACAGATGCGATTGCCAAATGTTTTTTTGTATTTGTTCACCATGTTGCATGGTCCTACCTGTCATATTCTTGGTTGGTGGATTCTTGATGCGGAGGTGCTTCTATGTATAGACTGTCATGATGGTGTGCTCTTCTTTGTTGAAGCAACAAGACAATTCAGACCTTTCTCTTAGCCTCAAAATAATAGTTGGCTTGGCTTTCACTGGGGATTCTTTGTCAACTAAACATTTAATTAGATCTTTTCTCTCAATTCAATGTAGTTGGCTTGCCTTCTGTGTAGTTGGCTTGACAGAAGGTGGAGATGGAGGATTCCTTGTTGGCTACTAGATTGATAGGATAGGTTTGAGAGGGGGGCTTCTTTTAGAAGGACCTAGGTGGACATGGGGGAATGGTTTGGGCTGAAATACATTGGAATAGATGTGTAAGGAGGTTTTATCTCATTGGATTTGAGCCACTAGACTATCCATCTGTGTTCACACAGGTCATGATCCATTATTTTTTCTCCATTTCATTAACTTTCCCGCAAAAACCATTCGATGTGCTCACAAGAGAGATTATTGATGACATAGTCAGAGATGTTCATTTTTTCGTGCTTTCCTTTGTCACATTATATTGTATGTAGCTACACCTTAGCAGTGTCTACATTAAAGAATGGGGCTTTCCTTGGAGGAGTATACTTTGTAACACATTCTCAGCGTACTCACTGTTAGCTGCTTGATAATGAGAAGGAAATGCAACAGAAGATACCTCAACAGACTTGAGCAATACTTGTCGAGCTCCTTTTTCGAATTTACTAACCAATTGATTGATTCGATGTTAAATGGTTGAGGCACTTCATTAGGTCTTTCTTACATTCCTTATGAGTATATATTATATATGAATGAAAGATTGCCCAACAAAAGCAAAAAAACAAAACCAGAGGGAGTTAATAGAACCTAGAACTTATGTTATTCAAACTCTCCATGAGATGTAAAAGGATGATAGATGGCTTCACCCATCGTGCACTATTGATATCTTCAATACTGATGTAGATGGCATGTATTGAATGGATGACCATAGAGGTTTCATTCCACAATGATCCTTTGTGTATTATACATCCTCTATGTGGCCCTCTATTTGGTCATATGCCCTTTATGTGCTGGCCTCCAATGCCATCTATTACCATCCTATCTATTTTGATGGTCGTACACATTGATCCATTGTGATCTATCCCCAACAATGATGGTTTTTCATCCTCTAGTAAAAGGTCCTTATGGAGAGCTTTCTATGGCTGCCAATGCTTGTCTTGGGTTCCATGATATCCTTGAAACCATCGTGTCCCTTTGGGCTTTGTATGGCTTTCCTTTGTCCTACATTGGATAATGTCCATCAATCATGTGTTTGTTGATGATAGAGTGGACATTGAAGCCCATATATGAACCAAGGGATCCATCTATGTCGAGATAATCTTCACCATTGATTTATGATGAAGCCAATATGAAGGATTTGTACCCAATAGTTCATCTGATTGTACTTGTTCTAGCAACGCATATGGAACTTGTAAATTAAGAATGGGGATCTCTTTGGAGGAAGAAGTTTTGTAACACATTTTGTGTGGTACATGTTATCTGCCCAATCTTTTATTACTTAGTCAGATTGGGTACACTTACAATTCTAGTGAGAAACTTTGCTAAAATGGACTGCAAAGTTGAACTAGAACAATTTTTAAGAATAATTCTAAGAGATGATTGGAAATGATACAATGTCAATGGGTTCTCCCGTAGATGTTTTACAATAGTTGTAGCTTTAAGGAACTCAAGCAACTTACACATAGAACATATCCTCTCTGGATCATGATTCCTCAAAGGCAAGGGCTAGGAAACTTGGCTATAATGAGAGATGCATTGGGATGCACGTACAATATCCAGAAGACTATATCCAAGGTGGTGTTTTGCAAATATATTTTGATTCCTCTTGCAACTCCAATTTTGATTATGCCAAATACACCACCAGCACCCTCAAGAACTCTAGAGCAACTTCGATGGGATAGAAGAGATGCGTAGGCACATGAGTTGATTCCTTTATGTATTAAACATGCCATTATCCCTTATATTCACTCATGCAAAACAACAAAGGATCCATGGCATACTCTTATCCCACAAAATGAATCAAGAAAGGCTTATATTGTGTATCTTCAAAAACAATTGGAGAGTCAGGATATAAATGAAGATGATTCCATGGATAGTTTTCTCAGAAAGATCATAGATTTGAAAGAGAAATTGATTGTTGCATATGAAAGTTTGTGAGATAGTTCAATTGTCCAAATTGTTCTCAATGGGCTTCTTGATTCTTATTAGATTTTTGCTTCTACTCTTAGATTGATGATGAAAGGAAATCCATATGCATTAATATTTAAAGACTAGTTTTTGTTTTGTTGCAATGAGATCAATACAGGCAAAATAGGTCCATTATGTGTGTTACAGATAAGCCTTTGTTGCTAGTCTAAAGGGCATGAATTGGCTATTGCTCTAGTAGGCAGTAATATGTAAGTGTTGCACAATCAAACAATGAAGACAAAGATGAAAAGAAAGCATCGTAGTAGTAGTCTTGTAAATTTTGTAAGACATGATCATATCATCAAGAACGGTTTTAAACTTGTTGAGAAAGAGGCAAACAAAAGAGGTAGGAATGGTTGTGGTAAACACTTGTACTTCTAATATCGAGTTTGCCAACTTGCTACAAAATGAAGGATGGGAATTTACTACACAATGTAGCTAGTATGACCCCTTTGACTCATGATCACTATTTCTTTCTTGTGTGCTCATAGGTTTAGTACTTCGATGGTGGTGCAAGCAAAATTATCAACTCTCAATGCATTCTCTTCTCCTCACTTGAGACTGCCCCTAATGGCACTACTATCATATATGCAAACAACTCATATCTTCTCATGGAAGTTGGAAGAAATATCCTTTTGCTCACAGAAGTACATTCATATTGTCAGATGCCTTATAGTGCTAGGGATCAAGATTTCTTACTAGTGTCTATACTAGCTAAGCTTGTTTTGATAGTAAAGTTTGTTGATGGCAAATGTAGAGTTGATGGAAACAAAGTCATTGCATCTGGTATGTTGTGTCATGGGTTGTATAAGCTCAAAAATCATGGAAATTTTGCAAATGATTTTGCATGTTTAGTACAGGATTTGTAGGCCATCTCATTTGCAAAACTTTGACATGTATGTTTTGGTCATCTAATTTTGCTGGTTTGCTATGGCTACAAAAGTTTGATATGTTGTCCTCTTTGCCTAGACTTGATTCACCATTCCAAACATGTATGTGAGGTTGCATTTTGAATAAGATGTAGTTTTCATCCTTCCTTAAAGATGGTATAATAAGAGTTGAATGAAAATTGCAACTTGTTCATAGTGATGTTTGAGGTCCCATGGATACCATCTTTTGGCAATTACCTTTACTTTGTGACTTTTATTAAAGACTTTTCTAGGCATGCATGGGTCTACCTCTTTAAGTCAACTTTTGAAGTGTTTAACTTTGACTCTAACAAAATTTGAAGTGCTCAACTTTGACTTTAACAAAGTTTGAAGTGTTCAACTTTGTCTTCAAATTGTTCTTGGTTATGCTGAAAATCTATCAACATGTAAACTTTGCATCCTCCATTCTGATTGAGGGGTGGACTACATGTGTAGAAGAGAGACCCAAGACCTGGACACTTTATACTTAAGGAGGGTTCTCCTTAAGGAAGTATATTCTATGACATGTTTGTGCAAAGAGACTCTTCACAAATGCTCAACTCCTCAAGAGGGTATAGGAAGAATAAAAAGTACAAGAAGGGTTCACAAGTATAGGTAGAACGAGTACAAGAAGGCTTCACAAGTATAAAACAACTCAAAATCGTGTTGGCTTCATCACACAAAAATAGAAAGTATACTTCTGTTGATTGCAAGGGACATAACCCAAATAGCCATAAACTAGTTCACCTACTTCCAAGTGATGATTGTTGGGATGTATGCTAGAACTTTGGTGCTTAAAGGTATAGGTATACTTTCACCTGCTACCTGTGAGGAGATGGGAGACTCTGAACTGGTTTGTAGACTCCTATGAGTCGACGCTCCATTGTGGGGTTTGCCGTTCCTTTTTTCACGAACACCAGATAGGTAGGTTAGCTAGTGCAGAGCCCTCGGGTTTCAAGTCTACATACTCGAGTCTTGTGTCCTAGGCATTGGGTATCTCACTGTATTGTTCCTTGGGGATCAGTTGACCACAATCTTTGGTTGTAAATTCATGTATAAGTCTTCTTCGGAAGGTGAAGCGACGGATAGATTCTACCTTTTGAGCGGGTAAGCCTCCATCCCTGACTAAGGAAAAAAATCTATTTTCCCATCCATGAGGTTACATGCTCTACCAGAAACTGTGCGAAAACTTTGTAAAAAATGAAAAAGATCTTTGAAACTTCTATTCCTTGGCCGGCTCCTTCCTTGGCCTATGATGCATATGTTTCTCTTATTCTCCACGGTCTCTTGAAATCAATGATGGCAGCAAATCAAATTTCGACTTGTACAAGTTTCGCTGTCTTTTAAGAGTGTTATTTTTAGATTGCAGGTCCTTAATCTGTGCTTCCGCAAATTGTTCTTCTTCTAAAATTTTGATCTTTTCTTTTACAGTTGTTGCATCTTTTTTATGTTCAAAAAGATTTTTTATATGCAAGTTCATCTCTTTTGTAACCTAACCTACTCTTAGGAACTCATTGGAAATTACTTATATATATATATATATATATATATATATATATATATATATATATATATATATATATATATATATATATAACTGGCATGTGTGAAGCTAGAGGAGGTGAATAATGCACTATGGTTTGTGGTTTAGTGGGTTGGGGATTGATGTTGGAAGAAGGTGGGATTGATGAAGAGTGTTTGTGAATGGAAAAGATGCTGCATGGAAGGTGTATCTGATGGGATGGTGTATTTAATTCGTGGTGTACACTAACATGTTGTATCTATGGAAGGTGTCTATATATGAGATGTGGAGGGGCTCTACTAATGCATCATAAGTTCTTTTGCTGAACTTGTAGTGGGGTATGATGTTGATTTAGATGAAGTATGGGGATGAGGGTGTTGCAAGGACTCTGAGGAAGGTTCGGAATGTGCAGGGGTGATTGATTTATGTGAACTAGATGGTACTAAGAAAATAGGTGGAAAGTGTGCATTTTTTCTATGTGCGTACCTTTTTTGAAGGGTGAGCATATCTTTGCCAATCTAGAGTTAACATTGCCAACTAATTTGGAGTATCTTTCCATACTCTTGCTCTTATGCATTTCTTCTGTCTTGATGGAGTTGGTGTATTAGAGGTGACAGTGTGCAATGTGCCAAACTGAAACCAATATATCTAAAGCATCATATGTGCCCCTAATACCTTTTTATTGGTCTACTACCCATCTCTTTTTTTGCTCTACTAATTGTCACTGTAAGTCTGTGATAAAGATATGGTTTTGCATACACAAAGTAGTATAATGGTTCACATATTTTAATATCTTTGAAATGCAAGTTTTCCTTCAACAAGAGATTTGCCTTGAATAAGGTAAGGCGTTTGAAAAAATTGGGATCAATGTCACCTGATGAGAACAAGCTTGCACACCCAATGAGGGTATCCTGAATTGATTGCGCTAAAGTTTTCGCTTAAACGTTTACTTATGGGTAAGAAAACTTTAGCGCATTCCAAGACAAGACCATTCAGGTCACTTGAGTATATTCCTGCTTTCCTTGATTCCATAATCTAGTTGCATCCCAACATGGATGATAAGCCCGCCTTTGTTAATTTTCCATTTAATAGGGATGGAAAAGACTTAAATAGTGTAAGCAATTCCTTCTCAAATTCTTGAGGGTTGTCGAAGGACGACGTATGGCTTTTGATAATTTGGATAGTTCCATGTTGTTCAACTCGTATCATATGAATGCATCCATTATGTTAACTGAAATGATCAAATCAATTTTCAAGGATAAATCACCTAGAATAACAATGATTATTTCAGTGGTAGTGGATAATGCCAACCCTTCTGTGTGAAGATGTTATTAATGTAGTCTACTCATCGTCAAGAGATTCTGACTCAGATGCTAGTTCCTAGGATGTGAATATAGAGAACTGCTAGAATCTCTTGTTTGAGAAGAGCCATTTATGGGCTCCAACCCTTTTGTAGAATGGTGTGACTGATCTAACTCTGCACTTGAAGTGTTCCTAAACTTTGAAGCTTCTTCTTTGTGTGAGGAGGCCATCTTGATTATGAGTAAGGATTATGAGATGAAAACCAATAGGCCTTGTTGGTATCGATAGGTGATCTGAAGCAATAAGAATGCAGAGGTTTAACAATTCATAGGGCTATTAGGGGGTCATGTAAATCGAGAAACAGAGGTAGAAGAGGATGACTCTAGAAATGCAGCTGCCTTCATTATGTCCTGAAAGTGAAGTTGTAGTCGCATGGTCACCCCCTTTCCATTGTCGCCTAATCTAATAGTGGTCGCCCTTCGGCTAAAGCATGCATGCATAGATAAAACAAGTCCTAAATTTGGTTTATAATTCTTTTGCTAGTCCTATAAAGGGAAATGCATATGCTACTTTCCTCCTGATTATCTTTATCTTTTAGCTACTGATAAGCTCTCTTGCTCGTACTCTCTCTCTATGCCATTCTCCTTAGATAGATGGTGTGTGTGTGTGTGTGAAGCCACAAGATTTAGCATGAGTGATAGAAGATGAAAAAACTATCAGTTGAAGCAGGTATTTAAGAAGATCATGAGCCCTTACTGTAATAGTAGACTACTCATCAAACTTTTACACAGAACATAATCCATTTGAAAAAAACTTAACACCTCAAAAAGACAATACATAGAAACTTGGAGACGAAAAGATTCAAGAACAAGATGATTGTCTTAAAGATAGAAGAATTACAGAGCATGCAGCTTACACCACCATAAACTCCTTTGCCGGGGAGCACTCTCTCTTCTTAACTCGTCAATAAACAATTACAAGAATGGAGTACATAGCAGTTGCTCTTCCTTATAGTTCTAGTACTTTGACAGTTGATCACAAGAATTTATATTCGTGGTCCATATTGGCGACATGTTAATACTAGCATGCACGATGGGCAGACCCACAAAAATTTATGGGTTACTATTTGTCATGCCCTTTCAAAGGCCATTTACCTTGGACATGCGAGTGCTATCTACTTTTAGTAAAAGTAGGATAAAGAAATATTCGGAAGGAGTGAGAAAAAATCAGCCACTCCATGCAAAAGTCTACCATAAAAAACTCCCTCATAACTCGCCCCTTTTTGGGAGACGCAAAGGAGGAGGTCACCCAATTTGTTAAGACAAAAGGTCGCCTTATTTTTGGGCAAACATTTGCCATATGTGAGGTCGCCTAGTTTTAGAATACTTAAAAAATGGTCTCCTAATTTTGGGAAAATCGAAGAAGGGATCGCTTTATTTGTGAAAATGTTTGCCCTAGATTAGAGAGGATGACAAAATCATTCACCTTGGTTATGTATAAAAGTGATTCTCCTAATTTTCTTTTGAAAAGAGCGAAGGGTCACCTTGGTTTTGGAAAGGTATAAAATAGGTCGCCCAATTTTCTTTTGAAAGGAAGAAGAGGGGCCGCCTTAGTTTTGAGAAGGTATTAACAATGGGTCACCCAATTTTCTTTTGAGGGTTTGTCCAAATTGGGGGAGGAGAAGAACAAGGCTTGCCCTAGATTGGGGAGGATGAGAAAGAACATGGATCCCCTAGACTAGGGAGGAGGGGCATCCAAATTGGGGAAGGAGAAGAACAAGGGTCGCCCTTGATTAAGGAGGATGAGAAAGAACAAGGGTCTCCCTAGGTTAGGGAGGATGAGAAAGAACAAGGGTGTCCATAGATTAGGAAGGAGAGTTCATCAAAATTGGGGAAGGAGAAGCATAGGGGTCGCCCTAGATTGGGAAGAGAGGTCGCCGAAATCGAGGAAGGAGAAGAATAGGAGTCACCCTATTTATGAAAAAATTCACCCAAGTTATTGGGGAGTGGTAATAAGAGGAAAAAGAACCTTGGGTTACATCGAGATAGAAGAGAGAGAGAGAGAGAGAGAGAGAGAGAGATTAGAAAAAGAAAAAAGAAAAGGTGGAAAGAGAGAAAGCGGGAAGGACAGATAGAGATGAGTTGCTTGCATAGAAAGTAGTTAGAGGGGATGATGGATAATGGCATTGAGAGAAGGAGAGAGGGAGAGAGGGAGAGAAAGGGGGGAAGAGGGAGAGGAAGGGGAAGAGAGGGAGAGAGATACATGAGCACCGAGAGGGGAAGGGAGATACATTGGCCTAGCTTGAGAGATAGAGAACTTGGCATTTAACTACAGGGAAAAAGAGAGGGAAAGGGATAAGGAGATAGAGAAAGATACATATCAAGAAGGAGAGAGATACAGAAAGAGAGATAGAGATAGATGTTGACATAGGAATAAAAAATTAGGCAACAAAGTCGCAGAGTCATAATTGCACTCATAGGATTTGAGCAAGTTACGCAAGTAGGTTCACTAAAAATTAGGGTAAATGATGCAATATTAAGGATATAAAAGAAAATTTATCAAACTCTACATAATATACACATAACTTGTCATGTGTTTGTTGAGAATGCTATCATTGCTCCACATAGAGCCATAATTTAGATTCATTAACAAGGGGCAAGAGCTACCCATCCACGGTGGAAATTCGAACCGCTCGTTTGGGTAGTACTTCAGTTACACTAAAAGGGCCATTCCACCTTGGTAGCAACTTCTTTTTGGAATTTTTCTCAAAAAATCTTGGATGATACAACAAGACCAAATTTTCCTTTTTTACTTGAGATTTTCAAATATTTGCATCATGACTTTGCTTTCTTTTGTACTATTGTGATTAGGTTGTTGCCAATTTTTATTTTTTCTTTGAGAAATTGTAACATGATCAAATTTGATGCAAGTGTAGTAGAGAATCCCAACATTCTATTCACTCCTATATAGTTAGATCCTTGAAAAAAATCAAATGGGGGAGTAGCCTACATCACATATGCTAGTTCAAATAGTGTATGCCTAGTAGTGGCCTTGAACAAGGTTTTGTAAGCCCATAGGGATCCTAGATATGCTTGTTCCTATGTATTGGGAAATTATAGATAATTTTTCCTAAGTAATAGCATGAGGATTGTATTTATGCTTTCTATAGAGAGTACACAGGTGGAAGCAAAATGAACAGAAGAGTGTAGTCACAAAAGAGACTCAAAGCGAGTAGACCAAGAAATGGGTAAACTCACATGGATTAGAAATGAGCTTTCTAAGAGCATGGAGTAGGATCCTGAGGTTTCTAACCAATTACAAATGAGGGGAGAGGCCCTCATATAGATTTGGGAGCTCTCCAAAGTACATCTCATGTGAGATGATTCTCCTTAAAGGAGAATGAATACAATGGTAGAAGCAAATGGAAAGGTACCCAAATACAAAAGAGATACAACATGAAATGGAAATAAATTGGAAATGGAGTGCGTCCTAGATACACAATGGAGATGCACTTATGCAGATACAAATGTAGATGATGTAGGAGCAATCATCTCATCAACAACCCCTCTACAACTCCATTTTGGAGCAGCTGAATGTTATAGAGGTCCACCGAGTGTTGGAGCAGAACTGGAGGTAGAGCCTTTGTGAGAATGTCTGCCAGGCTCTCCTGAAAGGTACACTGCTCGAGAGTAATCTCCTGAGAGATGAGATTCTCGCAGATGAAATGGTACTAGATCTCAATGTGCTTCATTTGAGGATGGAACAATGGATTCTTAGCGATGGCCAAGGCTGATTGACTGTCCATATGGATGTATCTCGAAGAAACCTGCAAAATACCAATGTCAGATAATAATTGTCGAAGCTAGATGATCTCACATGTTGCAAAGCTAGATGCTCGGTACTCGGTCTTGATGGATGGCAGAGCAATTGTAGACTACTTCTTAGTTTCCCAAGAGATAGGTCATGAGCTAAGCAAGAATATGTACCCAGAAGTAGACATTCAAGAATTAGAATCACTAGCCCAATCTTAATCTAAATACCCGATGATTTTGATGTCCCCTCTGTACCAAAGACCATGATGTTAGGTAAGGGCAAGGTATTGAAGTAGTCTCTGAGTAGCATTCCAATGTGTCTGACGAGGCTGATGTGTAAACTGATTAAGTATACCAATTGCATTGGCAATATTTAGTCTACTGTTGACTAGATAAAGTAAGGACCAAAAAGCTATCGATAAGTATGCATATCCACAAGTGACGATGAATCCTCCAATGTGAGCTTGATGTTTGGATCAAGTGGTGTAGAAACTAAGCAACATTGGTCCATGTTATATCCAAAAAGAAGATTAGGGCAATACTTTTGTTGTGATATGAATATGCCTTCTTTTGTTTGCCAAACTTCCATACCTCTATTTTTACTTGCCTAATTTTCATTCACCTAGTTTATGGGAGGTGAAGGCGCCCAATTTTCACTTGTCTAGTTTTTGAGAGGCAACAACACCCTATTTTCACTTGCCCAGTTCTCAGACATCCGGTTTTGTGTGGAGGCTTCTCCATGCTCCATGGTCCATGGTGGTGGTGGTGTGGCCCAAATGCTTGATTTGTCTCAGTTTCTTGTTCAACTATCTCTTCATTTTCTCCACCAAAGCGTCTATTACTATCTTGCATAGGATCTTCCACATCCATATCTTCAAAGGCAAGCTATTTTGGGTGGAGAAAAACTTGAGAGACTCCCGAGGCTTCATTAGCTACTCCTTCCATTTGAAGTTGCATTATGGTTGTGGCTTGTCTTTCGACCCATAAGGTGTCATTGGCCCAATCAGGCACTACCCGAGTGTGACATAGACATTGTCCCCGACGAGGAGAGGGAATCCTCTTTTTACTTTTGGGAGTGTGATAATCACAAAATCTAGCTAGAAGTTAAACTTTTTTATGATGACCTCCAATTTTTTTGCTATGCCTAATGGAGTTACCCTACTCTGATATGCCAAGGAAATTGTAAAAGAAGCACGCTTGGTTGTCCTTAGGTTTAACAATGTCATTGTGTATTCTTGCATGAGCTTAATACCAGATCACCCATTTACATTACTTGTGCTAAGGAGATTCCCTTAATTTTTAATGTTTACCTAGGACTCTTGTAGGTTGTAAGCCATGCCGTTGGGGATAATTCAGAGTTTTAAGTTGAGGGCATAGGCATATGTGGAGATATGAATGTAGTATCTTGCGCACCACCTAATATGGCACTAGAGCCTAGATTGTTGATAGCATCAACCACCTCTCTTCTGAACCCAAGACTCATGGCTAGCAAGTTGTAGAGAGATACCTCTTGGTAAGTGATTTCCAAAACTCGAAGTGAGATGACCCTCTTGGTTGGTTCGGGAGATAGTTCCACCATAAAATTGCCTCAAGTCTTCCTTGGACAATGCATATGCCTTGTAAATGGGGTATTCCAGAAAGCTTCCTTTCTCTCTGATTCCTTCCCTTGATGCTTGCTCCCTTCCTTTGTTAGGTTTTGTCTTTCCCTTGATTAGGCCTTCTCTTTCAGTTGTTGTATAATTTCGTTTTGCTACGTTTAGTTGTCTGCTCGCATATTCTATAGGCAAATCTAGATTGCCTTCACCTACAGGTTGTGCTAGCACACATCCTATTGCATGATTGGATGAATCTATATGGACATGGAATGGTTTAGTCCAATCAAGAGTAGTCAATATTGGTGTTGTGCACAAACGTCTCTTCAGCTCATTAAAGGAATTTTTGCATTCATCATCCCACTCGAAATTTGTCAACAAGGCATAAAGAGGCTTAGCTATAATTCCATACATGTGAATAAACCTACAATAATATCCACAATGGCCCATAAAGGCTTGTACCTCTTTAACATTCCTTGGCCTTGGCAGCTCCGCTATGACTCTTACTTTATCCTCATCTATAGATATTCCATTTTTAAAAACATTACGACCTAAGATTTTACCTTGTCGTACCATGAACACACACTTCTCTAGGTTCAGACAAACTTGATATTTTCTATGCTTCTTGAAGATCTGTCTGAGCTCAGGGATGTGATATCTTCTTTCTTGGGAATGATCACATAAATCATCCACATATACTTCTAAGCTCTTTCGCAAGAACTCTTTGAAGACATGACACATGAGCCTTTGGAATGTTGCAGGTGCATTGGTGAGTCCAAATGGTATCACACGAAATGCAAAGATTCCCCACTCTGTGGCAAAGGTTGTTTTATGTTGATTTTCTAGGGCAATGGCTACTTGGTTGTAGCCTGAAAATCCATCAAGGAAGCTATACACTTCCTTGCCTGCAACACGTTCCAATAAATGTTCAATGATTGGAAGTGGATAACTATCTCTTATCGTGGTGGCATTAACTTTTTTAAGGTCAACACATACATGTAACTTTCCATTCTTCTTGGGCACCATGACAATGGGGGACACCCATTCTCTATGCTCAATTTCATAGATAAATCGAGCTTCAATCAGTTTGTCAATTTCTTCTTTTAGTTTGGCTACATAAGTGTTGTTATAGGTGTAGGGCTTCTATTTGGTGGGCTTTGCATCAGCTATCATGGGGATTGTATGAGAGCATATTTTCTTATATAGCCCCTTAAGGTCTTTCTAGGTCCATGCAAATACGTCCCTAAATTCCCTTAATAAGGCTACAAGCTATGTTTCCTCTTCGGCACTTAGGTCTTCTTCTATGTATGTACATTGCTCTTCGTTCCCTTCAATGTTACAACAATTTTTTTGTTCTTTTCTTTGTTATCATACGCTTCTCCTATAATGGCCTCTCTCTTGGGCATTCGTACCAAAATTTTTCGGTCTTCAACTTCATATTTCTTGAAATTCTTTGGTACTTTGAGCAATGATTCCTCCTCTTCTTGTTTCACTACTTTTTTTTTCTTCTTCTTTTTACCACCCTCACTTCCATCCTTTGAGTTTACAGTTCTGATGCTTGTGAGAGGTTCTTCTTCTTCTTTTTGGGTACATACTCCTACATCTTCTAGATAGTGCTCCTCTGAATTAAAGCAACTATCCATCACAATGGACTCTAGATCATCGTCCTCCTCTTCCTCTATGAAATCACTAGGGTCACATTTTTTTAGCAAGGGCTCACACATGAACACTAAAATATCATAACCCTCCTCATCACAATGAAGTGTCCACTGTTCTTCATATTGACAGCAATGTCCACGGTGGCTAAGATTTTTGCCTAGCCATGAGACTCAAATTCCTCATCTTGAAAGATCATCGGTATATATGCTGGGTCTTTAACTGGTCTTTCTCCTTGAGAAGTTCCTTCTTCTTTTGCTTTTAGGAATTTTTCCTCTTCCTTTGCAACCTTGCACATCCACAAGTGTGTATCTTCATGCATCCACGATGGGTCACGTGAACTTTCAGAATGCATAGAGATTGAATCTTCTTGTGCCTTGTGGATAGGATTCCACTATAGGGGTGGTACATCTCTGAAGGTGTAATCCTTCAAATTGACCTTGGTTGTTACCCCCAAGTGCTACGAGTACAAGGAATTGGTTCCCCAATCTTGTACAATTTGCAGTTGTCGTAGGAAGGGTCTTTCTATGATCATTTCATAGGCATTAGTTTTACCAAAGTCACATATAGCGAAGGTGTGCTCAAACTCTACACCACAAGTGGTTAGAGTTATCTTCTAGCAATCCTAGAGGTCTTTCAACATGGCTGTGAGTCATTTGAAGCTTCATTCTAGTTGGTCTTAATGCAGGTTTACCCCATTGCTTCCACAAGGAGGTGGTCACAATAGCAACACCAGCACCTGAATCTACGATCGTTGTGGTTGTGTAACCTTGGTAGGTGATTGGGAGATAAGTATTACCTTCTTCACCTTCGCTCATGTCCCCTATTTTGTCTAGAGGTATATCTGGAACTTTTCGTTTAGAGCCTGCTTTTAAGATCTTGGAATCAAGTTCTGGAACTTGATTTGCCACATGATTCCATAACTCAGGTTTTACTTTGAGCAGCTCTTCTAAAGTGAGATGACACTGAACCTTAATGTTCTTCACGACTTCAATGTTTCTTGGAACCAGCAATTCTTTGTTTTTTATCAATATTGTGGGAGCTCTGATCATGAGAGATTCAGATTCCCATGGGCCTGTGAACTATGGAAACTCTTGTAAAGAATTGGATTCAAATTCTAACCTTTCTTCTTCTTGTTACTCTACTTGGTCTCCATAAATAATTGGAATGTCTTGTGGAAATTGATCCCTTCCACTGCAGACATAAATTCTTCCCTACGTACTGAATTATGCATGTCTTCAAAAGCCATGAGTCTCTCCATGTTAAAAGACATTTCTAACTCACGCATTTATGAACTCAGCACATAGTGATAACCACTGAGTTGTGAGCCCACGACTTGGTTGTATGGTTGACACTAGCCTTAGATGATTTGATACTTCATCTATCTTTTCCTAGGTGTCTTGATCTCAGGTTCATAAGCCTTGTCTACAAGTCCAAAATTGTCCTTTGTATTGCTCAAAATCCTTTGGAACCCCTTGCTTCCTAGACCCAATTGAGGATCAACTTCAAAATACTCTATCTAATAATCCGCGTACTAGTTTGACCGTGACCAATGGATGTTTTTTAGTACTCAAAACGAGCTTTCCAACCAACCCAAAATCACAACAAACGGATTTCATATGAGAAAGTTATGCCAATTCAGGGTTCTGGGGTTTAAAACAAGGAAACAGGGTCTCTTGGGAATTACTTCAGAACAGACGATACACGATACTAGACCTGATGATACGATAGTGGACGATCGTGATACGATACTTGTCGTTGGATGATACGACCTTAGGTAATACACGATACAGCCAAGGGTGATACCAGCTCCCAACGATACGATACTGCTCTAGACGATTCGATACCAAGAGATCGAGGCACGATATGATACCACGAGATCTAGGCACGATACGATACCAAGTGTCTGACGATGGATACCACTTGACCTCACGATACGATACCACTAAGTGATGATACGATGTCATAGCTGGCTCGTGATACTATACCACTCGTCGGATGATACCTCACTTCTCACGATACGATACCTTCTAGGTGATCACGATACGATACCACTGGGCTCACGATACGATACCACTCCAACCGCGATACGATACTGCTTTTGCTACGCGATACAATACCACAAGGTGCATGATACGATACCAAGTTCTACACGATATGATACCTATTAGACGATACGATACCGCTTGTGCTACACAATACGATACCACTGAACTGACACGATACGATACCACTCAAACGCGATCGTGATACCTTGACCAGGTGATACACGATAGCTTGATGGTACCATGATACTTTAAGGAGGTGATACACGATACTCGACAAGTATCACGATACACGAGAGTTCTGGTATCGTGATACCAAAACTCAACCGAACATGATACCTGGAGTTTTTGACACCCAAATTCAAAAATGTTTGTGAATATGTGTACCTTATGCCCTTCTTGTCACTCTTAGGTGTCTGTAGATGCAAAAACTCTCACCTTTTCCATGATATTGCACTCGTGATGCCAGATGTTGGTCCTCTCATGCCATGTGACTATCACTCAATTTTTGGGGTATTCTAAGCATATTTCAAGAGTATTCTTCAGTGTTTCAGCTTTGCATCCCCTCTAGGCTTCTTGCTCGCATCCACAAGTGAAAACGAAGTGAATGTACAATCAAAAATGGAAAAAATATGAGAAGATGAAGGTGGGAGGAAATGGTGTTGATGATGAGATGAAGATGAAGAAAAACTCAAAAATTGAACTGAAAATGGTGACGTTTTTACCTTCCAACATCGCTACTCTACGTCTTACCATCACACGCTCGTCCTCCAAGCTCTCTCCCTAGCAACTGCACCAAATTTGGTGCCACTCTAGCACAATGGCAAGTATCAACGTGAGGAGTTTCACCTCATAAATGTCAATCTATGGAGACATGAGGAATGGTATGAAGATCGTGAGCAAGTGAAGGCACAAGTGCGTGAGTGAAAGCACACAAGCATGTGCACACATACACACACGTGCACAAAGTAAGAACAAAGAGTGGAACAATAGAAGGTCTTCGATTACAAAAGAACTCTCTTACAAAGCTCAAATCTACAACAAGCTAACCCCAAAAATGAGCTCGCCAGCCCTTTTTATAGTTTTTTGATTGGTTTTGGCCCTGTCCAGACCTAATGTCCGGCCTAGTTAAAAATTAGGTTCCAAGGCTTATTTTGGGAGCTCAAACGGAGTCTAAAAATTATGAAAATTGGTAGGATGATACTTCCAATACTCCTCAAGCTCGAGGAATCCTTGGCTTGAACAAAATGGAGTTTCAAAAATAGAAAATGGTATTTACAATGGTTTTTAGTGATAAAAATCCCCCTACATTACCCTCTTGTTTGGAGAGGAACAGGATCATCATCAAGACCTACTAGAGATACACGTCAGGGAGACATTGATAGAACCATGGGAGTCTCTTCCCACAAAGAGGCAACACTATAGAGAGCACTTACTGACAGTGACAGTGGATGGTTTCATTCAGAGACCATGATACATGGATACATACATGGCACCAGTAGAGAGAGTGGACATGGGGCAGCTCAGAGTATCAGCACACCAACTCAAGGCTGAGGTCGGGCGAGCGACACACACCCCAAGGGACGAGAGATTATGCAAGATGTGACGAGAGGAGGTGGAGGGCGAGGAGCACTACACATGTAGATGCCATGTATATGAGGATATCAGAGACTGCTACACACAACTCTTCAGGGGCCCAGAGAGATCAGGGTTTTATTGGAGACAAAGAACCAATGCCCTCTAGGTTGTTTCCTAGTAGAGCTCCAACTCCGCCGTGCCTCACTTCTCTAGTAGAAGGAGATACACCCGACCCCCATACTCATATTACAGATTTTTTTCAGACCCCACAACTGCCGAGGGCCAAGCTCGACGCGGGGTGTCACATTATAGAGAGCGGAGCAACTTAGATGACAGCAAGGACGACCGAGACCCCCACTCCGGAATGCCCGTCCACACCAGAGAAATTCAAGCGATTCATACACGCCATGACATGGAGATACGGAGACGTCAACAATGCACCCCTATCGATCTCGATGTGCAAAGCATTTTGAAGCTTGCCATGATGCCTTACCCACCAATGCATTATATCCTACATCCACTCAAGGCATCTAGAGGGTTGTGACACCACCCACCCTCCCCTCCCTATGCATATCATATTTGTATCTCACTTGCTGAGCATATAGAGTGCACAGCCATAGCACCCCACACCCTCGACGCCAGCTATTATCCACTCCTTTTATACTTTGCTTTGTACTCACATTTTATTTTCCTTTTGGGATCACAATGGATCGGATCATGCTGATGTATATGTTTTGTCTCATAGGTCGATTTTGGCCTCTAATAAAAGTTAAAAATCTTTCTTTCTTCTCTCTCTCTCTCTCTCTCTCTCTCTCTCTCTCTCTCTCTCTCTCTCTCTCTCTCTCTCTCTCTCTCTCTCTGTGGATATATATATATACATATATATACATATATATATATATATATATATATATATTTTTTTTTTTTTTTTTTTTTTTGCATGCATGTATGTATGTACATACGTACGTACATATGTATGTATGTATGTATATATATGTGTGTGTATGTGTGTATACATATGTGTGTCTATATATGTGTGTGTGTGTATGTGTGTATACATATACGTGTGTCTATATATATGTGTGTGTGTGTATACATATACGTGTGTGTGTGTACATATACGTGTGTGTGCATACATATACGTGTGTGTGTGTGTGTATACATATACATATCTGCAGATATGGGTCAGGACACCATTGGGTATGGCAAACATTTGCTTGAGCTAGGCAGCAGACACCATCTCGTTATATATAACAGGATGCATCATTGGCCAGGCTCGGGCGGACTTACTTGCTTCCCTCATGGGGGGGGGGGTGAGAGCACGGTTGACTACATTATGGGTACCATCTCTGGAGCTTCACTTATCCCCTCACTTAGTATTGGATGACGCCCACTTGGTGCTGACCATACATTATCACATTCACACTTTTATCTCCTATCCCACTAGACCCTTCCTCATTCATTGAGCCACACACCACGATACACTTCACACACGAGCTCACAC
>MU261448.1:32500-37500 GCA_020310875.1 Ceratopteris richardii
CATAAGCATCTTTCCAGCACAAATTTAGGCATAACATAAGCATCTTTCCAGCAGAGAATGCTGAAGATAAAATATTTTTTCACAATTCCTCAAAAGGTGACACACTGAACATAGAGCTGAGAATGCACACTAAACATAGAGCTGAGAAAGCACACTAAGCATACTACACAGTTCAAGAAACAACACAAGGATCTTTCCAGCTCAAAATGTCCATATAAATTCTCTTTTACACCACCTCGAAAGGAAAACACTAAAGAAAGAGGTGTAATGATGTACTACACAAACAGCTATGGTCATTCAGCACTGGAAAAACAATATTTTCATTCAGAAAACCAGTTTTGCTTCATGGCCAGCAAGAGAAGCAAAATCAAGGTTCAACACAGCAGAAACATGAGTGCATTGATTTACTAGGGCATCTGAGCATCAACAGATCTGAGCTAGCAGTATAAATACATTTTCTAACATTTATTACAGCACATAATGGATTTATGGACCACGGGCACTTCTGTCATTGACCTCTGATACCCCCATTCTGCCAGTATTTCAATCATAGAAATAGGTCTTCAGACTCACTTGCAAGTCAGATGTTTCTTGGTGAGCATTGGTGCTTTTGCCTGCAGCTCCAAGCCAACAACTTCAAGATTCTCCTCCTCTCATAGACACTGAAGGGAACATCAAAAGGTCCATGAAGGTGCTTGGAGCCTTGCTGCCATAACAAAAACCTCTCCCACTCCTTCACAGACTCTCTTCAAATGGCCAAAAGATGTGAGGAAGAAAAAATTATAGTTTTAAAAAATGTCCTACATAGACCATTGTCAGAATATAAATGACAACTTATCATTGATACAGTTTACAATTCATGACTTAAAATGCGATTGCATATGCCTCAAATTCTTATGACTCGTCATTTCATAACTCATGCTTGGAATCTGAGTCACAAGATATCAAAATTAAGATTCACGAGTTAAGACTCAAGTTTCAAATATATAACGATGAATCATAGTATATATAATACATCAATGAACATGTCTAGTATACAAATATCCTTACTGATTGATTTTGAAACAGTTTTTTGTTTTTAGACCTCCCAAAATGACACGTGGAATCACCATTTTTAGGCTGATCTGTTTCTGGAAACAACTTTAGATTTCTGAGGACCAGAATCCACATATTTTGCAACTATAATCCACTACAACCGCCTGCACCTCTCTCCACAGTCAGCCCTCTAAAAATGACCAAAACACCTACATGCATTCAGAATCTCTCCCTTGAATATAACCGTTCTTCAAATTTGTTTCCACCCAGACTTGAGCAACAAATTCCATCAGCCTTTCACATTTCCCATGTGATCTTTTATAGACTCAATAGGATCCCACGAAAAACTTATCGCCATGTAGTCACTAAGAACTTGTACAGTACCTCCAAGTTGCTCTAGTTTGGAATCTTTGGATTTGATACATACCAACTTACACCTGTAGTAATCTTGAATGATGATTTATGCTGTGATGAATCATCGGAGATTAATCCAGGGATCAGATGATCTTCATCAGCATAAAATATGTGAAAGGTTAGAATATCATACGGCCTATCAATATGACCAACTGCCCAGCAAAAACTCAAGGAATTCATATGAACTCCAGGGAAATGGCATGCCTGCCAAAATAAAATGTCCATTTGCAGAGAATCCATTCATGAATGTGAGAGCTAGAGGATAGTTCAAACACACACACATTAAAGCAAGCGAACTCTTTTGGAATAATCCTTCAACAGAAGGCCTGCCATCATCAAACCAGCTTCCTAATGTTTGTTTATTCTTATTCAGCATCCTGAAAGAAGAGCTCACTTCAAGTCATTCGTTGAGAATAGGCTCCATTTTCCTTCAACCTGGGGAGGTCTGGTTGCTCTAGCAGTGTGGACCCAGTCATAACTAATGTTCGAACTCCAGGCTTCATAAGAGCCATTGAGGAATCCACATACGAATAAAACATTCTGTTCAACTAAGACATACCTCATAAATGCTTCGGATTCAGAAAAATGATATTGCTTGTATATTAAGATGACAAGATGCAGTATGCATAATGCATAAAAAATGCATCAGATAGTTATATGTGAAGCATGATGCATACATATATACCAAATTCCATTCTTTTTCTCAAAAATATTAGTTGCCAGTTGTTTTCCCCAGCTAGATCCAGTGGTCCGTACCACCTCTAAGCATGTAACATACCCCATGTTTCCTCTCACCTGCACATCCAGGTTATGTAATTCAATTTTCAGAGGCAAAGCTGTTTCTGGCCCCAACATCAACTCCCAACTCGCAATGACCATATCATAACCTGATATCCTTTGTGCACCTGGATGAATACAGTGGGAATTCTCTCCCTGACTCCAAATGTCCCTCATGATCTTCATATTACCTGTCTCAAATGCTTTGTAAAACTTGGCATTTGCAGCACGGACACCCACCACATTATCATCTTGCAAGTTCCTGAGCTGATCTCTTAATTCAGCAGCTTTCACATAATCTTCTGATTTTATAGCATCCTCTAGCTTTGCTTCTAAAGCATATTCATCCACTAATGTAAAATTTTCTATTTTATGTTTGTCACCCAAGTCTCCACCAATTGGCCCTTCTAAGCATCTCAATGTAGAGACATATCTTTGATTTGATGAATTACCTGCAAATATAATGATAATATAAAGAATGTAAAACTGCAAAGCAAGTCAAGAGGGATTGGAGGTGAAGAAGATTCATGCTGGGGAGATCATGCCATAGTAGGAAAAATGGAGATTTAAATAATCCTAAATAAAAATCCAGGTTTTTATTCACCCTTAGATTCCTATCTTTCACATTTTCACCTAGAATATATGCAATAGCGGATAAGTACCCTTTTACATCTATGGTGCAAAAACACATAAAACATGGAACAACATATCCACCTATCTACCTTGCACAATCAATGATAAACCTTGATATTTTCGTCTACCTATCTCTCTTGCTATTTATTTATTTATCTATCTATTAGTCTAACTAGTACCTTCCTCCCTACCCATCCATCCATCCATCTATCTATCTATCTAATAATTTTCACCAATCTTTCTTTCTTTCTAACCATCTGTCTTCCAAGTTCCTATCTATGGTCTACTATCTATTGCTATTTATGTATTTACAAAACAATCCACTTACCTAACTACTGTATCTATTTTTATTTGAAAGAATACAAGAAATTTTATTTATCAATCTTTATGGAATACCAGAATACAACAACAAAATGAAAATTTTATTGAAAAGAAAAAAGAGATAAGGGGAGGAAAAAAACCGTCAAAATTTTAGAAAGAAATTACATTTTAAAAAGAAATTGCTCCCATATCTATGGTTTACTATCTATCTCTATATATGAATTTATAAAAGATTCTACCTACTTATGTAGTTAATCTATCATTATATAACTCAAGAACACAAGAAAATTTATCTAGGTTTAATAGATTTTATTACTTTATCAATCTTCATTAAGTGCAAGAATATAATAACAAAAGAAACTTTTTGTTGCGTTAAAAAAATGTTAAAATAGACAGAAAGATACTGAAAACAATATATAAATCTTTTTTTAATTTGAAAAATGCATTTTTATCTTTCGTGTCTGTCCAGACAAGGAGAATCAAAATTCAACCTTTGTCATGCTAGTAGGGCAACCAAACATATTATCTCGTAGCGTAGTTTCTTCAGTTCACTTGAGCCTTCCCCTATAGGGAATACTACCACATGCGCTAACAACTCCTCTTTTCTTATAATGGGAGTTGGTAAGATCATTTTGACTATTGGTGATGGTATTTCTTTCACATTGTCACATGCTTTGTATGTACTAGGGATCAAGAAAAATACGTTCTCAGTTTCGGCATTAGCCAAGAGTGGCTTGTTTGTCAAATTTGTTGATGACAGATATATAGTTCATGATCTCTCAAATGGCGATGCTATTTTTGCTTCTTGCATTTTATGTCGTGGATCCACTCTTTGGTCATCTGAATTTTGCTAGTTTGGTATGCCTGCAAAATCTGAAATGGTATAGAGAGCTATCCTCTATAGATGTGAAGCAAACACGGAGCCATGCTGATACGTAGAGGCATCATAGTGGTTTGTGGTCATGAAAAAGGCTTGATCATTCGACATGGATCGAGTTCGACCACCCCACAAAGAGAGGAGGTCAGTACCAGCAAAGCACCCCTACATACGGCCACATGTACGAGGAGGATGATCCTACCTACTCGACAGCATTCCCCTCAGTTTAATGATGATAGGAATGCTGGTAGTCCTATATAGAGTCCAGTGTCATCTACTTATGAGATGACATCATGGGTTTCTTTAGATGAGCAAGATGACTCCAATGATGATGAGTGATCATTGATGATCATGATTCACGATTCATATGTATTGTGATTTATGATTTATAATCTGACATTTATGACATTATGGCATTATCATATTTAGCATTTGTTTTTATGATTGTGGACGAATCATGCTATATTGTCTGAGTCATGGCATGATTGTAATTTGTATGTTTTGTTTGAAACTTTGAAGATAAATCATTGATGCACATAGCACACGCAACAAACAATGCACATCTGCGTCTTGAAATAAAATGATGCGCAATATGAATGGTAAATGTGCATTGCACAATGCACGATGTGAATGCACAAAGCACAAAATGCAAATTACATTGCACAATGTTACACACATGATTGCATATTGCACATAATGTGAATGCACAATGCATATTATGTGAAACAATGAATCATGAATGATCACCACACAGGAGTCATTGTTTACAACATCGCTCCCATGGGCAACCGCCCATAACACATGTCACATGTATATATGGAGATATTTCACATCATTCACTAGCTTGGCTATGTATATATGTATTTTACATACAGCTTATGAAATTTGAAAATAATTATTAAAAACATAGAAAAAAAATCGTACAGATTCGTACCTCATGATT
>MU261448.1:60000-77500 GCA_020310875.1 Ceratopteris richardii
TGAGAACTCACTGAGATATGACCAGAGAAAGCTCATTGTTTTGAGAAGTCATAGCAGAGAAGTAGACAGAGATGTTCAATTAGCTATAGGTATTATAACACATGATTATACAAGATCATTGGCATTGAAATGATGCTCAATGATGATGGAATGAGTAAGCTATGGTGTAAGCTACTCAAACTCTACATATGTTCAAGAAATGAACTCCAAGATTAGGCCACAATGCCGCGAGATTACAAAAGCCCTTTATAAGAAATTCTTCCAAATTTGAATTTGAATTCAAACTTGGCTCCAAATAAAAGTGATTCCCTTGATCTAGGAGTTATTCTCTCATTGAAACTCATAGCTATTGTTCTTCCTAATTCCACGAGATTTAGGCTCTTGAAAGATTCTCTCAATGATTTAACCTTTTACAAATGGTAAATGATCAAATGTTACAAGCCAAGGTTCACATGATTCATCACGTGGTTGCACATATTTTCTTCCATGCCTATCCAAATGTGAAGGCTTGGACATTTGCACCAACAGCTCCCCCTCAAGCCAAACATCTTGGCTTCCATTGCTTCATCATTCTTCTTGAATGTCCTATAATCCAATCATGGTTTTAAACCTGCAAAGCTTAGTACCATCAAGTGATTTGGTTAACAAGTCAACACATTGCATATTTGTAGATACATATGCTAATTGCTCAAGATTTTCTCTCTAACATAGTGATAGTGCACTTCTATATGCTTGGTTCTTGCATGATAAATGGGATTGGTTGCAAGATGCAAAGAACTAGTGTTATCACCAAAGATCATAGGTGAATGAGTGTGAAATCCCAAATCTGAGTAGAGCAATCTAATCCAAATAGCTTCTTGTGTAGCATTTGCTAATCCCCTGTATTCAGCCTCTGTTGAAGATAGAGCAACAGTTGGTTGCTTCTTGGAGACACTATGGTTCCATGTCCTAGGTGCCTGCTTCAAACCATAAAGAGCTTTCTTCAATTTGTATACATGATTTACCTTGCTTGGATCTTCATATCCAAAAGGTTGATCCATGTAAACCTCCTCTGAAATCCACCCATCGAGAAAAGCATTTTTCACATCTAGTTGGTACATATTCCAATTTCTAGATGCAACTACACTTACCAATGCTCTGATGGTTGGCATCTTAGCCATAGGTGAAAAAGCTTCTTCATAATCTACTCCTTGGGTTTGTGCAAAACCCTTAGCCACAAGCCTAGCTTTATACATGTTTGTGGATCTATCTGAGTTCCTTTTGATTTTGTAAATTCATCTAGAACCAATTACTTTCATTGATGCTTTCTTGGGTACTAGCTCCCAAGTGTCATTCTCTTGGAGTGCTTCTATTTCTTTATCCATAGCCTCCTTCCATTCTGCTTTGGTACTTGCTTCTTCATATGAAGAAGGTTCTTCAAGTGATGAATCCTTAGCAAGATAAATAGAATGCTTAGTGACTAATGAAGTATCATACCCATATCTGATTGGCTTCTTACTCTCTCTTTGTGATCTCCTTAAGGCTTGGTTGGATGATTCAGGTATGTCTTCCAACCTCTTCATCTTGACCTTGCCCTTTGATTTCCATGCTTTGAACTCTTCCAAGTTGATGGTGTCCTCATCATCTCATTTGATGTCTCCAATTGTGCTTGGCTCCTCCTCGGTGAGGCTTGGAAATTCTTCTTCCAAGTCATATGGCAATTTCACCTTCGTGCATTCACTTTCAAACCAAGAATCATTCTCATCAAACACAATATCTCTACTGACCATAAATCCTTTGTTGGATGGATTATAAAACCTGTATCCTTTCTGATTTATATCATACCCTATGAAGATGCATTTCTCTGCCTTAGGGTCTAACTTACCTCTAATTTGAGATGGAACATGCACATAAGCAACACAACCAAATATTATGCAATGTTCAAGTAATGGTCTCCTACCATGCCATGCCTCATAGGGGGTCATATCATCAAGGGATTTAGAAGGTAACCTGTTAATAAGATAAGTGGTAGTAGAAACACTCTCTGCCCATAAATAATTTGGCAACTTCTTTTCATTTAGCATTGATCTAGCTGCTTCCACAATCAATCTGTTCCTCCTCTCTGCTACTTCATTTTGTTCAGGAGTATATATAGTAGTGATCTCCCTTTTGATACCTCTGTCCTGCAAAAATGCATCAAACTCATTGGACAACTACTCACCTCCTCCATCTGGCATTATCCTCTTTAAGCTTTTTCTTGTTTGATTTTCCACAAGTGCAAGATACTTCATGAAATACGAGATAGTCCACCTACTGAAATCATCAATAAATGACACATAATACCTTGAGTCTGAAATTGAATGGTCCTTGCTTGGTCCCCACACATCTGTGTGGACAAGTTCCAAATAATCCTCATGCATATAACCTTTCTTTGTAAAGGGTAACCTGTGTGATTTACCAAAGTGGCATGCACCACATTTATAAATCATATGTTGCTTGGATACATTAGGTATCCCAAGTACACGTTGATCTCTACATATATGCTTCAATGTTCTCTCACCAATGTGCCCTAATCTTTTGTGCCATATCTCTAACTCAAACAAAGTCTGATCCTTATAATTATAGAGTGCAATGTTTCTAGTGTCCTCAAGCTCAAATGTAAATAATCTACCTATTTTCTCTCCCTTGGCAATTCTTTTGAATCCATCTTGGGGATCCTCCACAAAAGCTCCAAAATTATCGAACCTAACCTGCAAACGTTTTTCCACTATCTGTCCAACACTCATCAAATTCTTTGTGGTAGTAGGTACATAAAGAACCCTGCTCAATAGATTCATATTCCCATCAGGATTTTTGACATTTCCTACCTTGACAACTGAATCGTTGGTATCATCACATGTCTGCACTTGGTGCTTTCCCTTGGGCTCCTCAAGATAAAAAAGGAGAGCTACATTGTCTGCTACATGGTTTGAACAACCTGAGTCAATATAGAAGAGATGCTCATCATTCATACCTTGTTTTGAAGTCATGTTCATAATGAGAAGAATCCTCTTGATCCTCTGTATAGTTGTTGAAGTCTTTTCTTGGTTTGTATCCCCCTTGATAATTGTTGTTTTAGTTATTGTTGTAGCCATGGTTGTATCCTTGATTATGGTTGAATCTTCCTCTTGATTGTGAGTAGCCACCTCTTTGAAATCCTCTTTCTCTCTGGTTCTTGAAGTTCCTATAGCACTCATCTGTTGTGTGATTAGACAGTCCACATATATTGCATGGGGAAGAGTTGAAAGGTCTCCCCCTACCTTGCTTACCTCCTCTACCCCTTCCTCTCAAATTCCTACCTCTCCTTGCATAGTTAGCTTGAGAAGTAGTACCTTCATCTTCAACCTTTTTGTTCTTTCCTTTATCCTTCGACTTTCCTTTATCTGTATAGAGGGCAAAAGAATTGTTACCTCTTGATGGTTCTCCATTTTTGTTAAGCTTGGCTTCGTGCGTAAAGAGTTGTCCCATGATAGTAGTAAGATCAGGGATTTGCATATCCATGTAAAGGTCCATAGTAGTTGTGAAAGCTTCCCACTTATCATCTGCCTTAATGCCATTGATTATTTGTCTCACTATTTGCTCCTCTTCAATTTATGCTTGCCAATTGATCAGCCACATGCTTTACCTTGGTCACATATTCTGAAATGTTCTGCTTAGGTTGCTTCCTTTGAATAGTAAACTCAATCCACAATTGATTTTTCCTAGCTCTTGTATTGGAAGAAAAGTATGAAGATAGAGTATCCCAAGTCTCTTGGGAAGTTTTGCCATTCCTAATATGAGGAAGAAGGAAGTCAGAAATAGAGTTAAGTAGATATGACCTGGCTAAAGCATCTTTGGCACACCATGAGTTGATTCTCTCTAGTTCTTCTCTTGTAGGTTGACCTTTGCTTTTGAATATGGGCATCTCCTCATTTCCTGATATGTATCCATAGAGACTCCTTCCTTGTAGATAGGTCTTCATTCTCAAGGATAATGCTGGATAGTTATTCCTTTCCAATTTGTCAATGAAAGAAGGGAAACCATCTCCCATATTACCTCAACTGCTCTGATACCACTGTTGGAAGAGATGGATGGATACCTCAAGGAAGTGAGGTGGTACTGCTAAAACCTACTTTGTACCTGCCATAATACACTTTAGAGTTATGTAGAAGGCCCTTTTAGCTTGAAAATGACACCAAGGAAGTACCTATGTACTTTGGAATTGATACTTGAAACAATTGAATCAAAATAGACTACTTTATGTATAGCTAGTGTCACAAAACTTGCTATTTTAGTCCATACACCTGTTGGTTCTTTTGCTCAGTGCTCACAGTACAATTGCAATTGATGAAATTCCTTTTGAGGGAATTTAATTAGCTTAGATAGCTAATGATTGCAAGTGGAATCATCTAAAATGATAAAGTATACTCTGAGAAATAAGTTTAGCAATCCAAAGCTTACCCCTGATTTTTTAGGGACTAACCAGTAGATGACCAGTGAGCACTTCGATGCCAATTTCTCCCAGCCGGCTGAACCAAATGCTTTGAGATTTTGATAACACAAGATAGGCTTTAAGCTGGTTCCAACAAGCTATAGATCATGCAAAATGGTTGAGAACTCACTGAGATATGACCAGAGAAAGTTCATTGTTATGAGAAGTCATAGCAGAGAAGTAGACAGAGATGTTCAATAAGCTATAAGTATTATAACACATGATTATACAAGATCATTGGCATTGAAATGATGCTCAATGATGGTGGAATGATTAAGCTATGGCGTAAGCTACTCAAACTCTACAGATGTTCAAGAAATGAGCTCCAAGATGAGGCCACAATGCCGCGAGATTTACAAAATCCTTTTATAAGAAATTCTTCCAAATTTGAATTTGAATTCAAACTTGGCTCCAACTAAAAGTCATTCCCTTGAGCTAGGAGTTATTCTCTCATTGAAACTCATAGCTATTGTTCTTCCTAATTCCATGAGATTTAGGCTCTTGACAGATTCTCTCAATGATTTAACCTTTTACAAATGGTAAATGATCAAATGTTACAAGCCAAGGTTCACATGCTTCATCAAGTGGTTGCACATATTTTCTTCCAACTAGGTTCTGTTCAACCGTTTGAGATACAATCATTTTTTTGCATGAGGGTATTTTAGTCAATGGCAATGGCCGAGAGCAATGATGTATTATGTATGTTAGTTGTTGAGGACAAGTTGGATGGTGCCAATTACCCATTGTGGGCATATATGATATGTCATGTATTGGTCACAAAAGGATACTGGAATATTGTGCAAGGTGTTGGAATATGACCTAGTACACCTCCAAATATAGTTATTGAAGGTGATGCAGATGGCATTGAAGATGATGATCTTCAAATTCCTATTCATGTTGTGGTTCCTATTCCAACCTACTACTTAGTAACTTCGATGGGGAAGAGATGATCATTCACATGCATTGATAGCTTTTTCTGTCAAACATGCCAGTATCCCTCATATTTGATCTTGCAAAACAACAAAGGATGTCTAGGATACACTTACCACCTTATTATAGGAAAGAAATGATGCTCGTGTTGCTTACCTCCAAAAACAATTGGAGAGTGAGCATATGAATGAAGGAGATTCTATGGATAGTTTTGTGACAAAGATCAAAGATTTGAAGGAATGATTGATTTTTGCCTGTGACCTTACTTCTATGTTCATATATATACATCATTTATAGAGCATTGCCTCACGGAGATCATTATGTGGGTTTCGAGGCTCCCACGCATGTGTGCACGTCTCTCTTCTCCTCTCTCTCCCTCCATCTCCTCCTTGCTCCTCTTGTTCTGCACACCAAATCCCTTCATTGGTATTAGAGCTGAAGGCTAGTGTGCAAGAAGCTTTAATGGAAGCTTAGGTCACAAGAGGTGAATGTGCAGGTCGGCACCTCTCGATAGCTATTGGGTATTTTGACCATAACTCGAGTAGGTCGGATTGGTGCATTTTAAAGTTCTGTGCATAGCTAAAACATGGGTACAAATTCGCAGAAAGGTGCAGAACCTGGTTTGGAGTTCTAAATTGCTAAAAATTCAAAAAACACAGACTAATGTAGAGGATGAATCTACAATCACTTGGACAATAGGTCACTTTTTGGGCTCTAAGTTGAGTTTTACAAGTCCAATTCAAGTGATTCAACTTGAAATGTGTAGTTGGAAAAGAAGCTATAATTTTGTAGAAGAAGACAACTCCAAATTTTGAGTGGTAGGTCATCAAAGTCGCAAAATATAGAGCAATAATGCTGCACTTGAAGATGAAATTGAGAGTAGATGCTTGTGTTGCTGCATATCTTGAGCTACACACCTTTGATTGAGGTTTTTATATCGTTATGTAGCCAAGAAAGAGTTCTTGAAGTTTACTGAAGAGCAAAAATATAAATTTAGAGGTTATCATCTCTGAAATAACAAAACACAGAGCAACATATTTACACCACAAGAATCCTAATTGCTTTTGGAGGTTCATTTTGTTGTGGAAGTTCTTCGAGAGAGATTTTTTGGTGTGCGAGCTCTTATTTTTAGAGCTTGAAGGCAGTGTCCATGTATGATCACTATGGTAGCTCCTACCTATGAGAGTAGAGCATGATTTTCTCATGTGTTTGGCGTGCGAGATGACATTGTGGTATACCTTTTTTGAGGTTTATGTCATCATGAGTTTGATCATAGCATTGTCAGTGGATGTATAGTGAGGTTGTGGTTCATGATAGTTTGGACCATCTTGTAAGATTCATTCTTGAGTGGGAGGTGTATCACCATTGTATTGGCATGTATTGCCATCAATTTTTTGGCATGTGTATTTGCCATTATCTTTGCTTGGATCAGTGACAGGTGGTGATAGGTTACTCATTGTCTTTTGCTATTGGTTATCTTGTTTGGTTGCTCAATTTATAGGGGATACTCTGTCAAATTTTTAAAGGATTCTTTCACATCTTCTTGGTCAGTTTGGAGACTTGGTGAGCATGCTTATGGTCCTAATTTTATCTTCATGCTAGGTGCATGGTTATGTGACAGGTGGTTCACATGGTTTCTTCTTCAGTGAGACATTTGTGATGTGAGTTATGAATATGGATATGCAGGTGTGATCTTATTGATGATAGAGTATTGTTTATAGTCTCTTGGATTTCCAGCATGGTGTCCTCTCAGTTTGATGGCATTGACTTTCTGAGATGGAAAGATCAGATGTGGCATACATTGGTTCGTGCAGGGTTACACATGTATGTGCATAGAGATGCACAGAGGCCTCGTGACATGCTTCACCACGTAGGGATGGATATGGATGCATTGGTCAGCTCCACCATCTGGTTATAGCTTTTGGATTCTATATATGAGTATGTTATGTATGAGGAGACAAGTAGTGCATTATGGCAGAGACTATATGATATGTATGCGAATCCATTGACTCATGTGAGACATATATCACATCGACAGCTTTGATGTTGGCATTGTGGCTGTGAGGGCCATATTTGACGATGTGATGACGATGTCAGAGATATGCACGTGATGCAAATCAAGTAGTGGTTTCAGGAGAGTCTATGGTAGTTGATTATGTTAGTGATGGTGATGTCACTTTGTCTTATGGTTCATCTCAGGATTCCTCTTGTTCATTGGATAGCACACATATGGCTTGGTTGCTTGATACATTAGATATTTTTCATGTCACTCCATATCACGAGTGGTTTTGTCGATTCTTACATGAGATTCGTGGATGTGTGGACATGCCTAATGGTATGACATATGACATTGAGGGTGCAATAGATGTATGCCTTATGCTACCTAGTGGAGTATCACTTATACTCAAACATGTACAGTATGTGCCTTCATTCCCTACGAGCTTGATTTCAGTTAGCCAGTTATAGGAGAGCAGATGTTATGCATTCCTTGGTGAGCATCATTTTCAGTTGCAGTTGGGATAGCTTACACTTGTCAAAGGTGCCAGGGTTGAGCATAGGTATCCACTGTAAGTACTTCATGTGAGAGACGATCTAGTCTTAGTGGGAGTTCAACCTTATGTGTGGTGTGAGACTCGTCATGTCTCATTTTGTCTACCTACACATAGGTCTATTAACATTCATGATGCACACGTATGGTAGGATTCAGATGCTTAGATGGATGCACATGTAGAGCATGTTTTGGATGCTCGTGATGCTTATATAGAGCATGATTTTGTTGATCATATGGATGCTCATGTGGAGCACACTTTGGATGATCATTTGGATGCTTTAGAGCATGATGTGGATGCTCATGTAGAGCATCGTGATGATACTCAGTTAGAGTTTGATCATCAGTTTGATCTTGGTGTTGATGTTGTGTAGTTAGCTCATGTGGAGCATGATTATATACTTGTTGTGGTAGAGTACGATAGCTCTTATGATACACAGTTTATGCTAGAGCATACTAGCTCTCAGGGTGCACAACTAGACACATCCTTTGTTGAGAGGAATTTAGATGTCAACGAGTCAGCGATCATGCAGTCGTTCTTGGATTCTCTCATGCTAGATGTTGACACAGATATGTCAAGACATGTTCGTATTGATGATGGTGCTTTGGATGCCTTGGATATATGCATGGTTGACATGCTTAGGTTGGCTAGGATAGCATAGGTTTTGTCAGTGTTGGGGAGTTTGATGTAAGAGTTGTTATGCTCGAGACCATACATTGTAGTTGCTAGTGGAGCATTTGCACTTGGAGTTCTCAATCATTCAATGATTGACACAGGCATAGAGCGAGTGGGATCTTTGCAAGAACTTCATCAATTCTTGCATCAGTCAGATGTGATCTCGACTCTCATTGATATTAGTCTATATTAGTTTGAGGTGCATGGATACACCTTGTTCGAGGCAGTTGGTGTAGGCTAATCGGTATGGTTTGAGATCCGGGCTCTTCCTATACATTATTGTATATTCCTGCATCATTATTTTGTATGTGTTACCGCTTATGGTCACATTGACCCTTAAGTGGGAGATTGTTGGGGATGTAAGGATCATGTGACCTTACCCCTATGTTCGTATACTTATAAAGCATTGCCTCATGGAGCTCATTATGTGGGTTTCAAGGCTCCCATGCATGTGTGCGTGTCTCTCTTCTCCTCTCTCTCCCTCCATCTCCTCCTTGCTCCTCTCATTGTGCACACCAAAGCCCTTCATTCATATCAGAGTTTTGCTTCTACTCTTCGATTGATGATGAAAGACAATCCAAATGCCTTAACATTTGAGGAGTTAGTCTTTGTTTTGTTGCAAGAAGATAAGTCCAGGCAAAACGAGTACATTATGCATGTAGTAGATCAAGCTTTCATAGCTAGTCAGAAGGGCAAAGGCAAATGGTGCTCATCTACTAGTAAGAAAAAATCTGGTAATTTTGCACAATTGAAAAAGGAAGATAAAGATGAGAAAAAATTAGAAAAGTAGAAATTGTTATGCAAATATTGTAAAATAAATGATCATGTCATAAAGAGTTGTCCAAAACTGGTTGCAAAAGAGACAAAGAAAAAAGAGGTTGGAATGGTTGTTGCAGAGGCCTCTACACCCAAAAGAGAGTTTGTTAATCTTGTGCAGAATGAAGAATGGGCATTTACTATTGTTTGTAGTTATGAACCATCTTCTCATGAATAGTGTATGTCTGCAATAGACTCATATGTTTGGTACTTTGAAAGTGGGGCAACCAAACATATTATCTCGTAGCATAGTTTCTTCAGTTCACTTGAGCTTGCCCCTAGAGGGAATATTGTCACATGTGCCAACAACTCCTCTTATCCAGTCATGGGAGTTGGTAAGATCATTTTGACTACTATTGATGGTATTTATTTCACATTGTCATATGTTTTGTTTGTGCCAAGGATCAAGAAAAATCTATTGTCAGTTTTAGCATTAGCCAAGATTGTCTTGGTTGCTAAATTTGTAGATGACAAATGTACAGTTCATGATTTGTCAAATGATGATGTTATTATTGCTTCTAGCATTTTATGATGTGGGTTGTATAAGCTCATAGACTATGCAAAATTTTTCAGTGATTGAGCATGTGCACTTCAAGATTCTTAGGCTATCTCATATGAAAAGCTTTGGCATGCATGCTTTGGTCATCTGAATTTGGCTAGTTTGTTATGCATTTAGAAATCTAAAATGGTATTTTCTCTACCCAAACTTGAGGCACCTAGTAAACATGTCTATGAAGGGTATATTTTGGGCAAAATGCAGTGTTCCTCCTTCCCAAAAGATGGTTCAGTTCGAGCTACTCAGAAATTGAACCTTGTTCACAATGATATTTGTGCTCCTATTGTAGCCACATTCTTTTGGGAACTACCTTTACTTGAAGACTTTTATTGACGATTTTTTCAGGCATGCATGGGTGTATCCATTGAAAGCAAATTCCGAAGTGTTTATGTTCTTCAAACAATTTCTGGTTCTAGCTAAAAATCTGTCAACATGTAAACCGGGCACCCTCCATTCTGATGGAGGGGGAAAATACATGTATTTTGATTTTAATGCATTTTTGGTTGAGCATGGGATAAAAAATTAGTGTACAATGTCATATACACCTCAACAAAATGATGTTGCTAAAAGAAAGAATAGGTCTCTCATGGAGGTGGGGAGGTGTATGGTCAAAGTCAAGCTTTACTACATAGTTTTTGGCTTGAGTCTGTTATGTGCTTCTAGAGATCTCAAAATCCAACAATTGGTATCAGAGTAGGTTGTCGCTTCATCTAGGGTGTCGTCAACACTCCTCCAGTCAAAGTCTAAGAATTGCATGAAAATTGATGAGCATACTCAGGGTGATTAGAAGTTCAAAACACCTTCGCTTTGTGGTACCAAAATTGCGATCTGAGCTCATTTCGGTCTCCAAATGCACTATCACAGTGCTTATGCATGCAATTTTGTCTTTTTGTGTCAAGATATATACAAGTTTTGATTTGCCAGTATAAGTATCTCAAAGTCTATTAGAGGTTTAGTAGAACTTGATAGGGTAGTTCTATTCAACTTTATGAGATATAGTCATTTTTATGCATCAGGGTATTTTAGTCAGTGGCCATGGCTGAAAGCAGTGATGTATTCTGTATGTTGCCTATTGAGGATAAGTTGGATAGTACTAATTACCCATTATGGGCTTATATGATGCGTCATGTATTGGTTGCAAAAGTACTATGGAATATTGTGCAAGGCATTGAGAAACATCGTATTACATCTATGAACACAGTTGTTGAAGGTGATACAAATGGTGTTGGAGATGGTGATATTCTTCAGCTTCATGTTCATGCTGTAGTTCCTACTACACCTACCGCATAGCAAATTTGTTGGGATGGCAGAGATGCTCAAGCACATGCATTGATAGCCTTGTCTATCAGACCTGCCATTACTCCTCACATTCGCTCTTACAGAACAACTAGGGATGCTTGGGATACACTTACCAATTTAGACCAGGTAAGGAATGAGGCTCGTGTTGCTTACCTCCAAAAACAATTGGAGAATGAGCACATGAATGAAGGAGATTCCATGGATAATTTTTTGACAAAGATCAAAGATTTGAAGGAGCAATTTATTCAGTGGCATTGATTTTGATGAGACCTTTGCTCCTACTTGTTGAATTACTACTGAGCATCTGTGCACTTGCAACTCATCATGGTTGGAATGTACATCAATTGGACATTAATGCATATCCAACATGACACAAAGCTATTCCACCATCAACTTGAATACCCTAATAATGATGCACATGCCCCAAATCTGACATCTCAAATGAGGCATGCAGATCGGCCTTAAAATCAGCAATATGCATCTCATTAGGAATAGTGAGCAATATGTCATCAACATAGACAACAATGATAACAAGCACATCATTGCACACTTAACATATAAGGTGCTCTCAATCGGACTATTCTCAAAACCATGTGCAATCAAGTAGGCATGTATCTTTTCATACCAAGCACATGGTGCTTGCTTCAAACCATATAATGCCTTTTTCAACGTAGACACTTTGTTTTTATGTCGTTTCTACATAAAACAAAGGGTTGAAAGACATACACTTCTTCATGCAAGTCACCATTCATAAATGTAGTTTTAGTGTCCAATTGATATACATTCCAATGCTACAAATAGTAGTCATTCGACATGTAGGTGCAAAGGTCTCATCAAAATCAACGCCTCTTTCTTGAGCATAACCTTTTGCAACAAGTCTAGCCTTATACTTGTCAACTATTCCATCAAGATTACACTTCAACTTGTATACCCACTTAGTGCCAATGGCCTTCTTGCTAGGAGGCAAATCACATAAAGGCTAGGTACCATTTTTCATAATAGCATCATATTCTGATTGAATAGCAGCCATACAATTTTCAGAATTTTGTGCTTCATCAAACGAAAAAGGCTCATTCTCATCACAAAGACTAGAGGTAGCCATAACATAGCAACCTGATGCAAAAGAAGCATTTAGATCCTAAATGAGTATGATATGATAGAGATGAATCTAATTTACTATCTCGCAACGTCTACACTGGCCATCTAGGCATAGTTTTTGCCTCCTCTATATGAGACCTCTCATCAACAATTGCATCATGTAAATCTATATCAGAAATGGAATCATATGCATCATCATGTGGAACCTGCAAAGGATGAGAAATTGCCTCATTTGGACCAACACTAGAATGTCCACCTGTAAAAAGAGGCAGCAAAGTGTCATACGCATCTTTGGAGCTAACTGATGTCTCCTTACTACATGAAATAACGGTTGAATTGCATCTTCCACAAAAACAACATTACGAATAACCAAAATGCATTTAGTTTGTGGATGTTATAGATGATAGCCTTTGCTTTCAGAATTGTACACAACAAAAATACATTTCACTACTTTATTACCTAATTTCTTGCATTGTTGTTCATATACTAATGCATATTCCAGGCAACCAAAGACACACAAATGAGCAATAGATGGCTTGCAACCATACCAAGCCTCATATGGAGTGATAGATTGCAATGCTTTAGTGGGACATCTATTAAATACATATGCGACACACATAACAGCCTCAAGCCAGAAACTATGTGGTAGAGCTTGAATCTTGAACATACACCTCGCCATCTCCATGAGTGACATGTTCTTCCTTTCAGCACCTCCATTTTGTTGAGGTGTATACAACATTGTGTTGGAACATCAAGCTTACACTATGCTTGAGGTGGATTTGATCTACATCAAAGGCTATCGCGTCAAAAGAATATCGTTGGAGAGTTCTTTTTCATATGCTCATTTATTGTATTTTTTTGAGAAATTTTTGATGCTTCATTTACCGTTGTAAAATCCTTGAGCTTTACACATGTAAAGTTAGAAAGATAGAGCCCAAATCCTACGAATTTGTGGTGGTTGAAGTTGCATTCAATCAAGCAAATCAAATCACCTAAAAGTAGATCAAACTAGATCTTCACTTTTCCTAGATTGTAGGAAAGTGAATTGATTCCCTCCAACAACCATTCCCACCTTCATTTGAATTCAAATTCAACTTGTAAAAGTCGTGGAACACTCCTAGAGTCTATATAAAGACTTGAAATCACTTGTACATTACATGGAAGCAATATACATACACTTTTGACCATCATTGTCTTGCTCCTTCAATTCTCAGCATCATCTTCTTCGCCAACAATAACCTTGCAGAGGCTGTTGCTCTCTCTCTAGAGCTCCAAATTGAGTGCACGATGACTCATTGGAAAGGTATAAATGTCTAGTTTATGCCTATAAAGTTTCCTAGCATTTGGTTCAGTAGATTGGCAGAAATCTCAGTTTTTCTGTCTCGGGATCAATCTCTACGTATTCCTGAAAAATAGGAAGTACCACCGGTGAATGTCGCATTCATTCCTATAGCATATTTTGCTTATTCCTTATACTTTTGTGCATTCTATACACTCAACCCTATTTTTATCACTCCCATAAAAGGAGTTTTTCTAATTGTAATCACGCTGGTTGCTATGGACGTTTGAAGTTCATTGTCTCTTCCATAGATAGTAAGTTTTTTGAGCTAGTCGACCAGCGAACCTATCTGTTTTGTATCGACTCATTCTCCTTGATGCTCCAAGGTACATAGTGTGTTTCTTTGCACTTATTACATGCTTATAAGATCTATTTGAGTCTCCATAAGCTCAAGGGCTGGTCTTGTGCCGGTTGGCTTGACCAAACTTCATCGCTTCAAAACGCACTTTTTTGCCTTCGACAAGCTTCTCCAAGTTCTTTTAGTGGTATCAGAGCTAGATCAAGATGGGTGACGGCTTTCCCTCAATGATCGAGAAGCTTGATCGAAACAACTATGCGGCTTGGCAAATCAGAATGGAGGCCTATTTGCAAGGTAGAAATCTTTATGGAATTGTAGTAGGTGATGAAGCTATGCCTATTCCAAGATCCAAAGGAGGACCTACACAAGAGGAGATAGATAAGCTCACACTTTGGTGCGCAAGGGATGCTCAAGCAAGGTCGTACATACTAAACTCTATCTCTGACTTTCTATTACCACATATTAGAGGATGCAAGACATCTCAAGAGACTTGGGATGCCCTCGAGACTTTCTTTTCTGCTAGTACCAAAGCAAGAAAGAATCATCTTTGGAACGAGTTCAACCAAATGAAGAAGACACCTAAACAAACCATCACTGAGTTTGTCACCAAGGTCAAAGAGGTTGTGGATCAATTAACATCCATTGGAGAGCTGATTGAAGAAGAAGTCATAATGAGGCAAATTCTCAATGGCATTCGAAGTGATAAGCAATGGCAATCCTTCACGACGGCTTATGATCTCATCATGGATGTGCAGACTCCAGACTTCAACATCTTTCTTGGACAACTCTTCAATCAAGAAGCCAACAATAGCATAAAGGAAGGTAACTCTTATCATGGTAATTCAACTAGTGCTCTATATGCAGATAAGAAGGATAAGAAGCAAAAAGGCAAGAAGAAGGAAGAAGATGAAGAAGAGACTTCTCAAGCCAACTTTGCAAGCAAGAGCAAGTGGAAAGGGAAGAAGAAAGGACAAAATCAAGACAAAGCCAAAGGTCAGAATGTTCAACCTTGTGCCATATGCGATAAGACCAACGACACCACTCAGAATTGCTGGTTCAATGGGAAGACCCAGAAAGGAAGTGGAAGAGGTGGATATGGCAGCAATAGAGGCAGAGGTGGACACAACTTCAACAATAACAATAGAAGCTATAATAGAAGGGACTACAACAATTATTCAGAAGACCAACCACATGAAGACTCATTGCTGCTTATGAATCTAAGCCACAAAGAAGGTAAAGAAGATGATCGTTTGTTCTACATAGATTCAGGATGTTCGAATCATGTTGCAGGCAACATTGCTCTTCTATCTGACTTGGAAAGTCCAAAGCATAGACATGAAGTGCAAACAGGGGATGACACAAAGCACAATGTGGAGAAGATTGGTAATGTCAAAGCTTCCAATGGCAGGACAAACATTCTGAGTAAGGTTCTCTATGTACCCACTATCACTAAAAACCTAATAAGTGTAGGCCAAATAGTTGAAAAAGGCTTGCAAGTAGGTTCACCCAACATGGAGCTTTTGTGGAAGATCCATGTCAAGGCTTCAAGAAGATAGCCCGAGGTGAGAAGCATGGTAGGCTCTTTACTTTTGAAGTAGGAGAAACCAGGAACATAGCTCTATTCAACTTTGGGTCTCAAACCCTAAGTGAGCTTGAAGTGTGGCATAAGAGACTTGCTCATGTGAATGAAAGAACCTTGAAGGATATATGCAGGGATCAAAGTGTTCTAGGACTGCAGAACATATCAAAGCAACACATGATCAACAGGTGTGATGCATGTCAGATTGGAAAGGCACAAAGACAACCATTCAACCACAAAGGCTACATCCACAACAACTTATTGGACTTAGTACACTACAGATGTATGGGGACCAAGTCAAGAACCTTCATTGGCAGGATCAAGGTATTATGTCTCATTTATTGACGACCATAGTAGATGGACTGTTCTATACTTAATCAAGAGTAAGAATGAAGTGTTTGATTGCTTCAAGAAGTATCTTGCACATGTGGAGAATCATACAGGTAGATCACTAAAGAAGCTCAGATCTGATGGAGGGGGAGAATACTTCTCCAAAGAGTTTGATGAGTTCTTGCAGGACAAAGGTATCAAAAGGGAAGTGACTACTAGGTACTCTCCTCAACTAAATGGAATTGCAGAGAGGAGAAACAAGACATTGGTTGGATCAGCCCGAACAATGCTTGAAGAGAAGAAGTTGCCACATTATCTATGGGCAGAAGCTATTTCAACTGTTGTGTACCTTGTCAATAGACTACCATCCAAATCACTTCAAGGTATGACTCCTTATGAAGCATGGCATGGAAGAAAACCTAGTCTTGGACATTGCAAGGTTTTTGGTTGTTTAGCTTATGTTCATGTACCATCATAAATAAGAGGTAAGCTAGATGAAAGGGCAACAAAGGGAGTTTTTATTGGATATGATTCAACTCAGATGGGTTACAGGTTCTTCAATTCTTCAACCAAGCAATTCACTACAAGTAGAGATGTTGTGTTTGAAGAACACAGGTCTTGGTATGATGAAGACAAACAAAAGGTAACACTACCATATGATCTTGATTCTGACTCTCATCAATTAGGAAGCAAGCATGATACACATGTCCAGGATCCAAGAAGTGATATAGACGATGATCAAGATGAAAGAGAAAAGGATTACAAGCTATGGAAGTCAAGAGGCAAAGCAAAGATGCAAGAGATTGGAGAATGCTCCAAACAAGCACCTAGAAGGTTAGCAAGAGAGAAGAAGCAACCAGAAAGGTATGGATATGATTCCACATTTGTTATGAAGCATTCAATCTACTTGGCAAAAGACTATATTTCAGAGGAACCCTCAACCTATGAAGAGGCAAAGGGGAACCCTAATTGGGAAAAGTCCATGAACGAAGAGATAGATGCATTGAAGGAGATGGACACTTGGGATTTGGTTCCAATGTCGCTGAATCAAAAGGTAATTGGTTGCAGATGGGTATATAAAGTTAAAAGAAATTCAGATGGATCAGTTTGCAGGTACAAGGCAAGATTAGTTTCCAAAGGATGCTCACAAACTCATGGTATAGACTATGAGGAAACATTCTCACCAGTTGCAAAGATGACTACAATCAGGACATTGATAAGTGTAGCTGCTGCGAGGAATTGGAGACTCCTCCAACTTGATGTGAAAAATGCATTCTTAAATGGTTGGATAAGTGAAGAGGTATACATGTCACAACCACCAGGTTTTGAAAACCATAATCATCCATCTTATGTTTGAAGACTTAAGAAAGCATTATATGGATTGAAACAAGCTCCCAGAGCTTGGAATTACAGGTTGGTTACATATCTTCAAGATCAAGGCTTCAAAGCTAGAAGCTCAGATCGTTCTCTATTCATCAAAAGGGATCACAATAAAGTTATCTATCTATGTGTATATGTAGATGATATTATTGTGACAGGTGA
>MU261448.1:85000-87500 GCA_020310875.1 Ceratopteris richardii
ACAGATGGAGCTTCTTCTTCGAGTACAGTGGTTTCTCCTTCTCCACTTACACAGGAGCAGCTTAGATGGGATGGAAAAGATGCTCAAGCTCATGCTTTGATTGCGCTTTCAGTGAAGCGTCATATAGTTCCACACATTCGGTCATGTTCTACATCGAGACAGGCATGGGACACTCTTGCTTCTTTGTATGCCGTGCGTAATGAAGCACATGTTGCATACTTGAGGAAGCAACTTGAGGATGTATGTATGGCTGAAAATGAGTCAGTGGATGTGTATGTGACACACATCAAGGACTTGAAAGAGCAATTGGCAAAAATAGATGAGATCATTTCGGATGTATCACTCATTTCTACATTGTTGAAAGGATTACCGGAATCTTTTCAAAGCTTTGCTACTACACTCCGTTTGGTTGCAAAAGGAAATCTTAATATGTATGCATTTGATGAGGTTGTGTCTCTTCTTTTGCAAGAAGAGCAATCTAGAGTGAATAGGAGTGGTTTTGATTGAGGGAACACAAGCACTTGTTATCTCACAAAAGGGGAAAAGCAAGTATGGTTCAGCTTTGGGTTCATCAAAACCAAAGTCTCAAGCTTCCTCTTCCACTCATTCCTCTAATGATGGTTATTTGCAAAAGAACAAGAGATGCAAATATTGCCGGAAGGCTGGTCATACTATTGATGAGTGTAGAAAGCTTGCAAAACGCAATGAAAAGAAGAAGGAATCAGACATGTCTATTGCTGAAAATTCAGCAAATGCAAAGAATAATGAAGCTAACATGGCTCAAGACTTTTGGGCATGTGTTGTTACATGTCATTATGATGCTTCTTTACATTCTAAATGTATGTTTGTGAGTGAAGCTGATTCGGATTGGTTCTTTGCTAGTGGTGCTTCAAAGCACATAACATCATGCAAAAGATTTTTTGCCTCTTTGAAAGATGCACCTAAAGGAGGACATGTGGTATGTGCAAACAATGCCTCTTATCCTATCATTGGAGTAGGAGAAATTGAGCTTACTGCTACAAATGGAGGTGTGATTCTCTTGAAAAATGCATTGTATGTGCCTGGTATAAAGAAGAACTTAATTTCAGTTTCGTTGATTGCCAAAGCTGGACTTCATGTACACTTTGTTGATGATAGTGTATGGTTCATGATTTTAGCAATGGCGATGTTATCGTGATGTCCGGTACATTATGTGATGGTTTGTATCTCATGGATACATACAAGAGGGTTGCCTCGAATGCCTTGGTTGCTCATACTTCTTCCATGGCTGGAATGGAGCTTTGGCATGCTCGTTTTGGTCACTTAAACTTCAATAGTTTGCTTTACTTGCAAAAGAAGGACATGGTTATTGGTTTGCCTACACTTGAGTCCATTGAAAAGCATGCATGTGAAGGTTGCATTCTTGGAAAAATGCATCGTGCTTCTTTTCCAAAAGATAGTCACACACACACTACAAGAAAATTGCAACTTGTTCATAGTGATGTATGTGGTCCGGTCAAGACTCCATCTTTTGGGAGGCATGTATATTTAGATACCTTCATTGATGATGCTACTCGCCATACATGGGTGTATCCTATGAAAGCAAAGAATGAGGTATTTTCTTGCTTCAAAGCATTTTTAGCTATGGCTGAAAATTTTTCTTCACAAAAGCTTTTGACTCTACGCACGGATCGTGGTGGTGAGTACATGTCACATGAGTTTAATGCTTTTCTTCGTGAAAGAGGTATTTCACACCAATGTACGGTGCCATATACACCTCAACAAAATGGTGTTGCCGAGCGTAAAAATAGAACTCTACTTGAAATGGCACGATGTATGGTTAAAGGAAAGCATCTTCCTCATAAGTTTTGGATGGAAGCGGTCATGTGTGCAAATTATGTGTTGAATCGCTGCCCTACAAAAGCATTGAGAGTCATCACTCCTTATGAGGCTTGGAATGGTCATAAGCCTATGGTTAGTCATATGCGTGTGTTTGGTTGTTTGGCATATGCTCTTGTGCCATCACAACAACGTCACAAACTTGATGACAAGGCAAAGAAATGTATATTTGTAGGTTATAGTGCTGAAAGTAAGGGATATCGGTTGTACCATCCATTGACGAACACAATTATTGTGAGTCGAGATGTGGTATTTGCTGAAAATTCAGTTTTCCCTCTACTTGAATGCAAAAAACTGCCAACAGTTAGCTCACAAGATGTGTTCGATACACTCATGCCTTTGTTCCAAAACGGTGCGCTTGACTATGGCCATGTAGACCAGCCAACTGAGGTTCAAAGGGCTGAAAAATTCCAGCCAAATAGAGCTGAAAATGTAGAGAATTTCCAGCCAAACATGGCTGAAAAAATTCAGCCAAAAATTGTGGAAACTGTTGGAAATTTCCAGCCACATATGGCTGAACATTTGCGTCAAAATATGGCTGAAACTGAGCATGAAATTCAGCCCACGCATGATGTACATATTGAAGATGTTTTACATAATGAACGCATGTCTATCAAGAGTG